>CM028102.1:13207635-13249309 GCA_016170015.1 Anopheles longipalpis
AACGAAGAAGGAATATCATTTCGATAAAGAATGATAATAATTTACGAATTTTCGCCACCCGAATAATACCCCACGGATCAAGATTGAACACTCAAAATGTTTTGCTAGAAAACCTAAATTACAAAACGCATGCCGGGTAAGCTAGTAATATATAAAATATTATTAGTTATCTTTCGAATCATTAATTTGTTACGAATGATAATTTTTAGTGTATATTAACAAAGCCTGCAAATTGGATGCGTGGGTTTAGTATGTACAACAATGTTTATACATACAATCATATTTTTGTCGAAATATCCTCTAAATTTATGGAACCAAACACATATTCTCGTCTTTTTCCGTTTCCGCATTTCTGATCCGCTAATTATGTTTGGGTAAATGAAGAAGAGAGAAAGAGAAAGAGAAAGAGAAAGAGAAAGAGAAAGAGAAAGAGAAAGAGAAAGAGAAAGAGAAAGAGAAAGAGAAAGAGAAAGAGAAAGAGAAAGAGAAAGAGAAAGAGAAAGAGAAAGAGAAAGAGAAAGAGAAGAAGATTTTAATATTTTTAACATTAAATTTAAGCATTAAACAAAGCATGAAATAAAACTGGAAAAATTTCTAACCCCTAACCAGCAGAAACTTCCTGGTGACGGGATACATTTAACTCAGCCGGAGCCGGGTTTTTCGCTTTACGCTCAATGTTACACTTCAAGGTGGTTGTTGAAGTATCACGTTTGAATTATGCTCGCCTGCCGCAACACATAATGTGCCCGTCGCCATTTATATAGTGCGGCCCATTCAACTCTCACAGGTGCATCACACACGGCTAACTCCCACCAAGGGAAAATCCCAGGATCGAAGGTATTTCAAGCCCTTCTCTCCCCGCCCATTCCTCCCACACTTGTCTGTTTCTCCCCGACCGCCGGCACTCTTCGTAACCAATAAGGACTGTTTCGTTTCTGTCACGCAACAATGGTCATTTTAATTTGTAATTATGTTTCACACCACCCCGGTCGGGTGGGGGGTGAAGGGCACAAGCGGTTCGGGTTTTTGTTGCGGTCCGCACGGCAAACGGTTCGCGTTTTGCGAAACAGTCCACGGGTGTGAGTGAAGCACTGGTGAAATAATCAATCAACATAATAAACCACTCATTGCGGATAAAGCGCGTACCGTAGGTTGTGCGTGATGGGAACCGTGGGAGTGATAAGACCCAACGGCCAGGGCCGGACCACCATTTGCAAATACGGTGAAAAGCTTTCAGCTTCGGGTCCGGGTCACGTTACTAAAGAATGAACGGCGGTGGAACGGTGGTGGGGGAAGGGAGAGAGGGAGGAGGGAGGAGGGCAGTTTCCTAGGGGTGGTAGGTAAGGGTTTGCCCTTGTATTCCATGCGTGTGTACGAGCTGGTATAACGCTCGCATTTCCCTGTAAGTAAGCTGGGAAGGATTGACTGCGGCAGTGCAAAAAGAGGCACCAAAGTAGCCACACATCAACGCACTTTTGCAACATTCATTCGCTTTATTTTCCGGTTTTTGCTTCTTCTTTTTTCGTTACAAATGCGCAAAGTTTCCGGCCCCGAAGTTGCGGGTCCCGATGGGTGGTAGTTTGGGGTTTGTGGGGTAGGGCGGGGAGAGGGGGAGGAACACAAGGGAACAAGAACAATACGAGGTGGCGCACACACTAGCATAATTCCCTGGTACAGCATGGTACGTACTTGCTCGAATCGTCACATTTGAAGCCTGCTTTTCGTCTCGCACATTTTTATTCGGTTTTATGCGCGTCAAGTACCACCGGGGTTCAGGGTCGCGATGGTTTTCCAGAAAATGGCGGTTTGTTGGCGGGTGGGCCTTTTTTTCCCCCTTTCTTCCCCCTTTTCGATTCGGTATTGCGGTCCAAACAGCAAGAAGAAAATAAAAACGAGTCAGGAAAGGGAAATAAAAACGGATAGCCTAGGATGGACGGATGAACAGGGCGAAATGAACGTACAGTCATTTCCATTCCGCTTCGCCTGCTAATGAGAAAAATGGCAACAATAATCACAACGATTAATAATAATTACGAATGCGAACAGAGGGTGGTGTGCCATGATTTGGGGGGGTAGGGGATGGGGGTTGATGCCGCGGCCGCTTTAGCTGTTGTAAGTTTTGTTGTTCGCTTTACGCTATAGTTTTTTTTCTTTTTTCAACCCCTACACCCCCCTTCTCCCCTTTCCAACCCGCCTGAACGTATTTTCCATCTTTCCAAAATGAACAAAAAATGGGGATGAAAAGGGGGAGAAGGAGGTGGGGGTGAGGAGGGAAAAAAGAGAAGAAAATTGTTACCGCAATGAGTCCGGAACTGTATTATGGTGTCGCTTTGAATTGTGTCTGCCATAATCCACGACCACGTGGTGCAACAAAAAAAAAGAAGTGATAATAATAACGGGGAAGAAGAGAGAAAAAAAAAACAATCCGAAATGATTGAAACCAGAACAGGCCCAAATAATAACAACAACAATAAAAAAACGATTTCTGTGTTTCATGCTGTATGTTTGTGTGTGTGTGTTTTTTTTACTTTCGTGATTTGCTACCATTTTCTCTCGCCACTCGATAATCCACCCCTCTCCACCCCCCTTTTCCACTTCAATTTTATCTCTGCGGGCAAACACATGTATTTCAATTAGAATAGAGTATGGGGACAAGTGAGAAAGGTAGGGAAGGGGTGTGAACAAGGAGCATGTGAAAAAGCAAAGGTATAATGAGCACGATGTGAGGGATAAGTGGAGTGGACTTATGGGAGTTTGCGGTGGGGTGGGAAGGTATGATGGGGTACCGAATTCGAATGCAGCCCGTCCACAAAACACATAATCGGCATGCTAATGAGGCACACTAATGCTCGATGCAGTGTCATATTTTACGCTTTGCAAAACCCCAAATGAAGAGTCATGCGGGTAAAGAAGGACATGAAGCGAGAGAGAGCGAGAAAGAGAGAGAGAGCAAGAGAAAGATTGATGGAGAGGAAGCGTTCGTGTAACGACATACCAAATGTTAATCATATCTGAAAGACGCTAGTGAATATTTGTCAACATTAAGCTCCTTTTTCGATTACTGGTGTATTTCACTCCATGGTGGGATTTTGTGCAGTGAAGCAATAGCATATGGAAAAAAATATTCGAAAAATCATTCCACTTAATTTTATTGACATTTTTCACATAAAATAGTATTATTTTTATTAAAAATTTTAAACGTCTTTTTCACCCCTAAAAGTTTTGCTCTTTATTAAAATTTTTGTTGCAAAATATTTATAATGCAAATCTTTAACCATCTAAATAATTAAAGTAAAACTAATATCAAATTTTTTAATTTTAATTTCGTTGATATTTTTCACATAAAATATTATTATTTTTACAAAAAAAAATTAAACGCCTTTTTCACCCCTAAAAGTTTTGCTCTTATTTAATTTATTTTTGCAAATTATTTTAATTACAAATAAAAAAATTAACCATTTAATTTTTTTTTATAAAATTAGTATCAACTTTACTTATTTTCGTAAATAAATTAAAAAAAACGGTTTTTTGCAATTTAAAATTAACTCACTGTTTCAGGTGTTCCGTGTGCTTTTTTTGTTTTGTAAGAGCAAATGATAGAACCGTTTAAATTAAACCTTTTTTATGAACCCCACCCCGCCCTTTCGATAAAGTGTGCCTCATTTATTTGTCGATTTAAATCAAACGTTTATTATTTTAACTTTCCCCCTAACCCACCCCGTATGCCCATCCACGCGATCACACTAATCGTTTTAAATGGTGGTTTTTTTGGGGGGAGGGTGTTGGGGGGGGAGAGACAGAGGTTTGTTTTTAAATAATAAAATAATACTAGTTTCAGCTGTGCTTTATGGTAATAGTCTGCGGTGAAACCGTACCCAGTTCGGTGGCCTGTTTCGCAAAGTGGGCTGCTTAAATATGCAAAACGCAGCTTACTGCAAATAGGAGCAAAGTTAATGGATGATTTACTGTATTCATATCGTTTTGTCTGCAAGCATGTATTTTTTTTCTTTTCCTCTTCATGCACCATATAATTGCCGCAAATAACACTCAACGACTCAGGTCAGCCTCATTTGCACTTGCATGATATTACATTTGCTTCTGCATACGGCTGTTCTAACCCCGTTCGATCGGTACGACCTTATACGAGACGAACGTACCGTAGGTAACGCAATGGTAACGATTCGGCATGCGACACTTTAACCCCCCCATGAGGACGGGCATCAAAAACCCCGCTTGTTCAGCTTTTCTTTTGCAATATCGTTTGATGTTGATAGTGCCAATACCGATTCGACCCGAAGAGGGGTTTTTTTGTTGTTGTTTGTGTGTGTTAGCAATGTGTCTTGATTTTACGTCAATGCGAAAATGTGTTTCGAGATCAAAAACATATTGGTTAAAAAGGAGCGATATAATGTGAAACGGAACACAGACACACACCGGGGTTGGACCACAACAAACATCGGACGCGAGTGGAGCAACATTCGCACGCAGCGCTATACCGTGCTGGAAAACGAATGGACGTATCTAATCGGATTGAGCAATCCGGTTACGGTTGTTTTGCTTAGGCAAAACTGTACAGCGCACACCATACTCTGTGTGTGTGTGTGTTTGAACGAGCTTGAGCAATGCAAATGAAAATTGGTCTGGTTCCGTACTGTCGCTATAGTTGGAACGATGGAGCTCATGGAGACGCCTGGTACGTTTCAACAAACAAATGGAGGCGCCTGGTACTTTTCGAAAATAAAATTTATTGATGGTTTATAATAATGTAAACATTGAATAACTAATACAAATCTGTAACAGAAAACACTAAAACAAATTTCTATATTAAACGGAGAACGAAAAATATTATAGCATCATTTGATTCTAAAAAAGAATCAGTTATTTTCTCCATTCTAAAATTTCATTATTTATTAATATACAGTATATTATCTATCAGAAATACTCTTGTATAACTCAATTATGTTTATTAATTGATTAATTATAACCAGTATAATTAATTTCATTTTAGGTGATCGAGACGCCCAGTACTTTTCCAATTATTTTGCCTGAAGTTCAATATATTGACACATTTGGCTATAATGCATCAATTCATGATGAATGAAATAGAACAAAGTTTTCCAATGGAGCTAATTGAACAATTGTGCGGCTTAAAATCACCCACCATGAATAGCAGATAATGGCCCAATGTCGCTCACACTAATCAATCATTCGCACAAACCGTAGGCACAAACGCACAAAACCAGAACATTTCACTGCAAAACTTTGTGCTCCAGGGATAGCAGTAAAACACGAAGCAATCGGAAACTAGCCACCGTTTGAAGTTTTCCACATTCCCGACCCGGACGTACTCCGTTGTTGAACGATCTTTCACAGAAACCGGTCACAAGAGCAATCTTCGGCTAACCGGGATGAAATGTTTTACTCGATCAAACTGAACACAAGGTTCAGTGCACCAGACCTTCCATACCGTTTTGCCTTTGCTACCTTCCCCCCCCTCTCCCTCCTCCTCCCCGCGGTAAGGTATTTACCACCGGGCGGGCCATGACCATTTCAACCGTCGGTCCACGGTCGAAAGGACCACAAGGACACAAAATGCCTCACATCTGCAATGCGGAAGTTGTTTGTGCTTAAGGATTTGTCGCGTAAGAGTGTTCGGAGATTTCACGATTTCGGCTTGCGGTTTCATTTCCTCCCTTTTTGGTGTTTGGTGCTTTCCGAGACACGGGAAGAAGGAAAAACAACTTTTCCCACCAAAGATTTAAACAAAAAAAACACACACACACACAAGATATCAAGAAAGCTATCGGGTGATTGAGCTAACGGATGAACCTAAAGCGAAAGGAAAAGAATAAAGCAAAGAGCAAGACAACCATTTAAACAACCTTAGTTGAAAGGTATTTTAACCCGAACTTTGACCGGTACGACCGATTGTACAGCCCTTCGTACGGTAGCGAACCCTTTACTCATCCCGCATCCAGCATCCACTGAACCCGGGAGATGGTTTTCAACCAAAGAAAAAAACCGACAATCACCGAACCGAAAAGGATCATGCCAAAGCGGCAGGAACGTTGATGCCGAAGTTGGCAACCTACCAGTGTGGCATGCATCGATTTCGTACCGGGGGCCAGGTCACGCGGTCGCTGCACGTTTCGCAGCAGACTACCAGATCGGCGTGAAGACCCCACGACCGAGTTTTCCAAAGGTGTCGGATATGTACGTAAAAAAAGCAAAACTGCAAGCCTGAGGCAAGATTGGATAAATTAATTTTCTTACCTTCGACCACGACCACGGCAATGAAGGGTACTCATAAATATCAACTATTTGCCTTTTTATTTGAATGTCTTTGGCTGATTAAATATGATAAATGGCGCGGCTAATAAGAGATACGTTACCAACATTACAAATTTTCTTAACAGCTTTTCTTTAAATCCACCATGAATTCTGGTATAATAAAAAAATGAAAAAAAAATATTTTTTTTAATTATTTTTTTATTCATGAACAAAAAATTTTTAACTATTTTTTGTCATGCAATAATAAAACAAACCTCATCAATTCAAAAATAAATGTAGCCAAAAAATTGAACTCATGGAGACGCCTGGTACGTTTCAATAAACATATGGAGGCGCCTGGTACTTTTCAAAAATAAAATTTATGGATAGTTTATTAAATTGTATATATTGTTAAACTAATAAAAATATTTAAAAGAAAACAATTATTTGATATTTGTAGGAGAAAGAAACAGATTAGATTTTATTAATAAAAATTTTGTTTAACTATTTTTTGTCATGCAATATTAAAACAAACCTCTTCAATTCAAGAATAAATGTAGCAAAAAAAAATTTAAAAAAAAAACAAAACAAAATTATTTGGAACATACTGACTGTATGTCAGTAGAATAAACATTAATTAAATTACATATTAAGCTATTAAGAATTTCCGAAAAAAACGCCAAATATTGCATGATTTCATAATTATTCAATTTAAAAAAACACTCACACAAACCCATGAAACATTAATCCAGTAACCACTACATGTAAACTAAAAACCAACCGTACATATACTGTAAATAATACAAACAACTCAATTACAGCTAATGGCAAGCAAATGATAAGCTCCGAAAACGCAAATGGATCGTTGATTTTTGTTTCATTTATTTTGGGAGTTTTTTTTCGTTTTTCCTTCAACCAAACACACACACACCAGAGAGTATCACATTTTTATCATTTTAATTCATCATCGTGCTTCCCGGGACGCGTAACGCTCACATCAAACGGCTGCCACAACACTGCCACAGCAAATCGTTATTATTCTCCACTCGTCAAGGTTTAGTATTCAATTAATTTTACTCTACGGGCATCTTCTTGCACGCTGCTGGAGATGTATGGTTTTTGCTAGTTTGGGGGACAGAGTGAGGGAGAGAAAGAAAAAGGGAGAGAGAGAGGAAGAGAGAAAATACATGAATGACTATACCGTGGGTTGATGCTACCGAGTCCGGGTTGCTACTTTGACCTGGGAACTTCCCCCAATAAAGGACACTTCCCATATAGAAAGACTAGCGAAACTGCCTGTAAATAAAGCACACGAGAGAAAGGGACAAAAAAACGTACGGGTCGTGATCAAACGCGAGGTAGTGATGGTATGTGAGTAAAATGGAGAAAATTCAATCTAGACACCAAACCGGATGAAAACTCGTCAATGCTACAACCACTAAATCCATCCAAAATCCAACGAAGAGTCTCGGCTATCTTTTACTAAAGAGAATGAAGAAGAAGAAGAAGAAGAAGAAGAAGAAGAAGAAGAAAAGGAAGAAGAAGAAGAAACCTCACACACAGACACACAAGACTGTCGATGCCACGACGGCCTTTCAGTAACAGATTACCAACACCGGACTGGAGCGATGACTCCCTAGCTCTATATATATCTCTCTAATGTGGCGCAGGAAGCAGATACAAGTAACACGTGGGTTGAATTTTAAGGGCAACAATTCAACCATCTGCCACCCACACCCACTTTTCCGAGCGCCATTTTTTCCCCCTCCCTCCATTTTTCCCATTGATTGTTCTCATTTGAAACGCCGCGAAATCGGTTTTTGATCTGATTCAGCGGGCATCTGCCCGGCATCCGGTGTGTGTGTGTGTGTGTGTGGAGTATTTATATAGATTTGTCGACGTCTTTTCATGCATCATCGCAAATTGCAATGGTGAACAGATAGAGCATGGGAAGCACGAGAGGACACACACACACACAGACACACATTCGTCAATCTTGTCGAAAATGTAAAAGAAGAAAACATTGGGCAACAATGGCCAACGTGAGGCTACCCACCATTTTTTTTTGGTTATTATTTGTTTAATTTTTTTTCTCACTTCCACCTACTATTCCTCTCTCTCTCTCTTTCTCCCTCACACACTTACACGTCACGCGTAAATGCTTGAACGGCAGTGTGTCCAGGTATGCGTGTACGTGTGCTGTATGCCAAATGCCATTTGTTACAAATCACATTAAATATATTCCCACTTGGATCATCACGGTTTGCTTTACGTCGGCCTGCGGCCACGGGTTTGTTTCCCAGCATCCCCAGATGACGGAGGGAGAGAAGGTGGAGCTGAAGTGTTTTCTGTGGTGCCGTTTTGCCCTCTTTCGCCTTCAACCAGGCAGCACCCATTACGCATTCGGGGCGAGCTGTGGTGGAATGATTGATATCAGAAAATTAACTCAACCTAACCGGAGCTCACCGAGTGGCTTATAAAAAAAAAACTCCACTACCCGATCGCGGGGAAAAAAAGGGCAGACGAAAAGAGAGAGAGAGAGGAAAACAAGATCAAACCTAAGGCTTCGAAATGGAACGAAAATGAACCTTGGAAGCATGTGGGTGAGTGTGTGTGTGTGTAGAATGGATGGGATAGAATTCAACACACGACTGCTTAGCAGCTTACCGTCACCCTTATGCAGCACCCTTCCAGCATCATCCTACTCGTAGTGTGGATGGATGGATGGACAACGCTGAAGAACCGGAAGTTTATTCCGACTCACTTACACACTGTCCATTTCTACCTTCACCCCACTCACCCCCACTCTTTACCCCCACCCCCCATTCCTTCACCCTCTACTAGCACGTACCAGACGACTTGACCGCTCGGACACAACCTTCCACCCCCTTCCCACCCACCGCCCCGGAGTATTTTCGGTGGGAAAATCGAATAAATTATCCCATTTTCACGGGCGATTGATGTTTCCGTATCGGTTCGCTGGTTCCTAATTTTCCGCTGTGTAAATAAAAACTAAACTAGGGTTTTTTGGGGGTTTGCTCACTGGTGTCCGGTTTCCTTTCCTAGATTACACCGTATGGAAGAATGAGTGCAAAACTCGCCCTCCGGGAGGGTGGGGGTAAATGTGGAAAGGGAAATGTTGATGGAAAAACAAACTCACGTGCTAATCTATGTATTCTCGGAAGCGTCCGAAGAAGCGAGAAATTTTTCGACCCTCTTTTCCTTCGGCTTATGATAAGCTAGAATTTCATGAAGGGAGTTTAAGGGGAGATGCAGGGGTGGCGAAGCACGTCTAACGAAGTAGATATCTACGCTGCCCCGGGAATGAACCGCCGCTCCCAGCTCGCTACAAACAAACGTAGCAAAGCTTTGATTTATCCACCTTTTTATCATGGTTGTAGGCGGCCTGCTGCTGAAACACACCGATCATCGACAGCTGTGTTCCGTACACATGCTAGTTTGTATGGTTTTTTTTTTCTTTTTTGCTTTCGCCCAACAGCATCCTTCCCATTTCAACACTGGCCGGTTGCAGCGATGTATGCACAGTCAAACGAGCAAACGATTTATATTAAATTATAATACTTACACCGATTGGATCGAACAGGATCGTGCGATGCGAGCCAGGCCACAGCAAATCCAGGGTTGAACACGAGCTTAATCAACTAACTTTATTGCCCCTTTCCTTACATACGCTCACCAAACAAGACGAACACCAATCGACTTCGACAAGGATCGATAAGGAACCGTGATGGCGATCAGCGATTTCTGCCAGTTTCGTTTCTGACACTCCCGACACTCACACGTATTCATACGGGAGGGTTTCCAGTTTTTTTTTGGCTTCTTCTTTGTTTTTGCTACATAAGTTCAGGATAGTTCCGCGCGCACGTTTTTTCGGGCCCGGAAGCTGAGATTTGCTTTCCAGGCACTACCCAGGGCGAGGACGGAGCTGTGGGTAATTATTTGTGCAACCAATTAGCCTTAGATGGACGAAACTTTTAAATCAACGTTCGGCGGAATGAAGGCAAACTGGGATGCGATGAAGGAGTAAGAAATTTAGTGACAGTTTGACAACACTTGCAGCTTGCGTTCGGTTTGTTTCGATTTTTTTTTGTATTTCGATTTTGATTTTATTGAAAATTAAAGTGAAATTTTATATACTCTATACTCCTTAAAACATATTTTTTTTATAATATAAAAATATAATAAAAATATAAATAAAATATAAAATTTAGTTTAACATAAAAAAAATAAAAATATAAAAAAATTCAAATGAAGATATTTTTTCTAAAAACGTTTAACGCATTCAACGTCAAAATTAACAGCGATCGGTTTAAGATGCAGTCACAAACAGCGAATTTATAACTGGTACTATTTAAACGCCTACATATATGCAACCCATTGTACGCTCTATTCCTTTTTATTCCGAGCGAGCGTCATCATACCATCCAAACATTCCGAACTATTTATACAATAAATTTAAAAAATAAAAAAACCCCTACATATTGGGGCACAGCAATACTGTCAATAATCGGAAATATAAACTCCAAAACCAAACAACAATTCCAAACATATCTGCCATCAAATAAAACTTTTCATAACAAAAACATGCACAACACGAAGGGAAAAGTTTCATTAAAAACTAAACTCGGCGAGGGCCACAATGGCATCTGTTTTATTTTACTTCTCCTATTTTTCCCCCATTGCATTCAATAATGTTTTCCATCCCCACATGCACCCAAAAAGGTGTGCCAAAATCGGGCGGGGGAAAAAAAGCAATCAAAGAGAAAAGCCATCCCGAACGGTCGAGTCAATATCGCTGCTTTTTTTTGTCCTACCGTCGTTGCGACTTTGTTTTTCACCTTCCATCCGAAAGTCCGAATAATAACATCTGTCACGGTATGAACTTCTATCCTTGGCGGCAGCCGGCAGTGTATGCCCAAATGTGCCAAAAAGTGCACAAACAAACAAAAGCAAGACAAACAAACAAAAACCCCGAACTGGAGGCAAACAATAAATGAGCGACCGTTAATTAAAATCAATCAGTGCGAAAGTGTATTGGTTAACCAAAAAACAAAACGGTGAAAGAATACGAAAACAGCTCTCCACATCGTTTGCCAAAAGATTAGCCAATAGCAGAGAAAAGGAGAACGACCCTCCCTGTCGGCTTGATTTTTTTTTATTTTTTTATTTTTATTTTCCGTATGTACGGCGGGTGCTTAAACCATTTTTCCAACCCCACGTCCAACAATGTAGCATCCATTGCATTCGCGTACGCGGGGCGAAAATATTTACGCTTCTCTACAATTTCCCCTCAACCCTCCTGCTCCCTTCTCCTCCTCCCCCCCCCTCTCCATCTTCAAACCACCCCAGAACCAAACGCCAATGATCGGTGCCCGATCGTGCGGCAAAGCACAAAACAACCACAGTCATTGATTTATTTATTTGTTTGCGAACCCACCGTGGCACCAGATTTGAATGTCTCATATTTTTCTTCGGCCGTACGGTACGGACGCAATACCGTCCCGTAGTGGTGAATATTTTCTACCCCACGAACTTTTTGCGGGGGCCGTGGAAACACCCATGGAAAGCGGTGACAGCGGGAAAGAAAATTTACCGCTCACCATGAGTACGGGGGCACTCGACAAAACTGGATCGACCAACATCAAAGCGAGCTTTGGATGGGATTGTTTTTTTTTTATAGCAAAACCGAGAAATAAGCATCGTTCGCTTGACAAATCATGATCCCGACGCTATTTTGGCAAAACGGCAAAATGGCTTCGGTTTCAATCCGGCGTGGTGTATTTTTCTTCCAGTGTTCAATTTGACATGCCACCCCTCTGCCTCCTCCACCCCGCCCTTTTGCTGCCTCCCTTTTAAACCCCTCCCTCCCCCGGAACCAATCACAATTTGCACAATAGTGATTGAGATCACAATTGTCACCGGCGAGGGACAAAACCATCTGCCGCAATATGTTATTTGCTGCTTTCGGTTGCGAGGAAAGAAAGAAAAACCGAAACGCCATACGCCTCACGATTAGTGCCTGTGCGAGTGGCCAACGCTAAAAACAAAACACTTTTGCGAGGCATCAGCAACAACAAAAAAAAAGAAATAGATTGTTTTTCTTGGTAAACGGTTTCGAAAAACAAGTTTCTATTTTTCATATAAAATCAAACAAAACGAAAACAAACACACGTACAAAAAAAACAGAGCAAGCGTTTCACTTTTGTGCTAGCGATATAAATACAAGTGCACATATTTGGTAAATATATTTATTCCAAGAATTATGGTATGGTCGACCAAGGTATGGTCGCCCAAAATGATTTCCAATTATTTTTGAGAAATTAATTTGATTTTTATTACAAAATTTTTTAGATCAATTTGCAACTTGATTCGTCAAACAACGAGCAACTAGTAAGAGATCATTTTTTAGATTTTAAATTAAAATTCATTCAAGCTCAGGCAACCAATTTGCATGAAAATCAGCGTTCAAGCAATTTTTGTTTTGAATGCTATAAAACATAATGCAGTTCCATTAAGGTGGAAAAAAAGAAATTCACATCTATTAAAATTAAAAAATAGCAAAAACGTTTAAATCGTGCTCGAAAACCCTGTAAAAGTTTTCGAGAATAAAGAAGGCTAGAATTTTCGAGTAGCATGGTCACGTCATGCTAATTATATCGGACAACCTTATAATCATTTATTTTTCTAGCAATTATTATGGCAAAATTATGGCATTTTAATAAAACATTTCAATTTCGCGATTTAGCTTTTTCGAACCAAAAGTAAATGTAGACATGAATATTACATCCAAAATTTATATAAAGTATTTAAAAAAACGTAAACAAATGAAAAACAAATTTGTAATATATATGATAAGTCAAAATTTGTTAAAAATCTGATTAATTTTATTTAACGCTTAATATCAAATGGCTTCATCATTAATATCAAATAATGAAATTTAACACACGCCTACTCTTTAGCGCCCTTTTCTGTTGTAATTTATCATTCTATTGTTTTGTTTGCATTTCTCTTCATCGTTTTTTTTTCTCGTTCCTTTCTCTTAGCCAGCTCAAAAATCAACAAGGGAACTCTAAAGTAAGCAATTGGGGGTTGGGTTTTTATTTATTTCCTTTTTTTTTTTGAACATATTTTCTCAACCCCATGTTAAGGGACAAATTGTGCGGATTATCTGGGGGTGAATCAAAATTGATTTCCAACATAAGCTTCGGTAGGTTTTCTCTGGTTTTTTTCTTTTGCCGCACCTAGTGTCGCACGCGGAGTCGTGCCCGGTTGGGAAGATTTGTTTGCGCGCTTGTTATCTCGCGAATTCGTACCGGCGCGCGACAGAGATAAACCATCTTTGGTGCTGTAACGAAAAACCGAATCCTTATACACAAACACACCGGAATGGTTCGGGGAAGCCTTACCCAGGCGTTACCTGACGGTACGGAAGAAAATCAAAAATAAAGAGCAAAAAAAAATCCCCGTATATGTATAAAATCCTAGCAAATAAAAACACCGGCAAAGGGATACGTATCGTAACGGCTAGCTCCACGCCCGTCGCAAGGGTGTCAGCAATCGCCAACGCAGGATCTCGGCTCGATTACCTCGTAAACGGATGAGACGATACACAAGCCTGTTGATCGGCTTGCACGTTCGCTCCGGTCTGGTCGTGGTTGCTTTTCAATCCCCTCGCCCCCTCCCCTCGCTTCCACCTATCTTCTCCTCCCCTCTCATCCCTCTTCTCCATGTACCGAACGGCGTGATGATGGTATGGGTATGCGAATAACCAACCAACAAAACGGTCCGCTACTCCTTCGCTTCCGTGCAGCATTAAAACGGATGCAAGGTGAAAGCAACTGGCAACAATGAATAAAAAATAAAAACAAAAAATAGACCAAAAAAAAACCTCCCCATCCTCAAAGCAGACACACCACCAGCAGGAGTGAAACGCAACTGCTTGCGCTAGGCGCGTTTGGGAAAGACTGTGGAGCGGCCATTTTTTTTTTGAGTTACTCCCGCTTTTTTTCACCTACATCTCGCTCGCTTCATCTGTAATCATAATTTTCTATGAAATAGTAAACATTTCATGCATATGGGATGTGATGGAGCGCACTCGTATGCACTGCTGACGCGCGGGCTTCACGATCTTGATCTCCGCGGTGCCCCTACGGTATCTGCCCTGTTCGGGCGCAGAAGAAGTGCAATGTGTTTGCGTGATGCTTGCCCATGTTTTGCCCGCCACGAATGCAGCTTGCGTTTGGCCAAAAGTATGCCGCGGTAAGGTGGATGGAATAGTTTGTAACCATGGAATTACTAACGCTTCCTTGGCTATTTAAGAAAAAAATGTTCAAACAAACTTCTGTTTGTAACCATAAAAAAGCCATAAAAAAGTACATTTTTCCATAATATTTTCTTTTGTTTGTTATAATATAAAATTATTTTATTTATAATGCTAAATTAATGTCCAAGTGTTCTTAAATAGTAATAAATTTGAGCAAATAATCATAAAAATAATTTAAAAAAATAAAAATTATTTAATTGTATAATTTTTGCAATACGATTTCGTCTTATTGTATTAAGTATAAAATTTGCCTTTTGATAAATAAAAATCCCTTTTTTTGCATCAACCTAAACACATCTCTACCAAAAACGGCTGCCAGCGTCATGGAAGGAAACGCATCGCCAACACGGCTGACAATCAAACGTCACACGTAGTTTGAAACCACCCGAAGAATAACCAACCGTCAGACCGCCATGGCCTGTTGGCAGCTTACCTGTCTTGCAAAACGGTGAAAACGGTTACACGGAACCCACGGTCCAACCGGTACACCGACGCAAAACCATGCCTGGACCTGCCATCTGCCTACAGACCAATCAACAAAAAAAAACAAACAAAAACCCGAATGAATCTGCATGGGCCGTACCGAAGAAAGTGTGGCGGGAAAATGGATTAGTTTAAATATTTCAAAAATCACGAGCACGAGCAGCGGCCTGAAAATAGGTTTTCCGTGCCCAAAGGTTTTTGGCAAAAGGATTCTCGTTGCAGCTAGTTGCCGCGATACGATATCCGCGTTGGCAGACGCACTCCATTTGTACCTCGTAACAAACCATATTGGTTGGCTGGTTGCGATGTGGAGAAAGGAGCAACAACAACAACAAAAAATGGAAAGGAAAGTAAATGCTGGCATCTTTCACCTACGATCAAAACCAGCGCTAATTTGCTGCTCAGCTTATGCACCACGAACATTGCTAAGGCTTTGTACACCCGTGGGAAGGTAAGCTACCCAAGGCTGTTGATTATTTACAACGAAAGAACAAGCTGAGATTTTGAGCTACAGCTGGATGAGATTTTGAGCTAATCTTGCTCAATGTGTAGATTTTATTCTTTGCTAACACGTAGTAGAGAGATTTTCATTTTTTTATATAAAACAACTAATAGAGAGAGAGAGAAAAGAGAAAGAGAAAAAAAGAGAGAGAAAGAGAGTCGTTTTTATTTTTAACTCAAAAAATCAAAATTTGATTTAAAGATTAAATAAATGACAACGCTCCGTTTCTTTAATCCAATTTCTAAAAGAATGTTTGCTAATGTGACAGAATTATAATACGATCATATGCTCAAAGCTTTCCGGATGTATCGGCATCTATTATTCATGCGACGAGAAAGGGGATCTATAAGTATATTTACTCCCTCTGACGTAATGTCTCTCTGTTTTGATTCGAAGCGCCTGAAAGTATACTATTGCCCACATTGAGCGCTTATTTGACGACTCCGGACCATATTTTTATATTACATGTATTTTTCATATTAATAAATGGAATATGTACCTCTGTAAAAGTAACTAATCATTGCCATTAGAGATGAATGATAAATTATAATGAACGTGCTGTCTGTTTCAAATTAAAATAGCGCCTGGAGGGTAGGCAATGCGCTTCACTAAAAGTTGGTAGACAATACTAATGATGCATAGTGGCTTATGCTATAAAAAAGCTATTATAGCAACATTTTCATTCCAGTTTTTAGGAGTAATTGATTTAAAAATCTCTACAATTTCACAATTCAGCGAAAACATTAAATAACAAATCACTGCCCAGAATGACATTGTCCTAAGGTCATTGGTTGACTGCTTGAACTTTTGTAAAGTAGATTACTACTACATTAACATACTCGTTACCTGCCACTCAAAGCGATGTCATCGTAACAGACGTGTTTGGGGGAGAGCAGGGGATAGAGGGTGGGAAGGAGGGTGGTATATGGAACCAAAGCGATAGGAAAACGGAATTTTTATAAATAAATTTTCTTGATCGATTTCCATAGACAGTCAAACCAAACACCAGGTTTTAGTGGAGGAGGGAGGAAGGGGGGTGAGATGAAAATTAAGTCAGACCGCACCCAAGGGCATCGTATTCGACATCATCAATTCAAAACCGGATCGCCCTCGCACCTTTCGTCCCTTATTTCTACACAAAAATCAAGCGACCACATGGGTGTCCTCCCTCCTGCTTCCCAAACAAAAATCCCAATCAATCGAACCCGGAATTTTGATTTGGATGACTTCATTCACCACTTGGCACTGGTACATTGATACAAAACAGGTAGCACCGACCCACCCCTGTACCGGTCACCTTTTAACCCCAAAAAAAGCGAAAAAGAGAGAGGGAGAGAGAGAGAGTGGGGGCGTGATAGGGAAAAAGGATACTACATAATTTATTTTTATTACGATTTCTTTTGTTTCTTTTCCGCTTCTTGGACGTTTTTGATGATGGAGGGGGGGAAAATGTCCGATTTTACGAAAAATCAATCACGGTAAAAGCTCACACCGCCTCACACTGCTGTCGATCAATTCAACGCTACACCGGGCACCAGCATCCTTGTTCGCCCTGCCGATGGGGACGTTTCCCATCCGAGGCTTGGTTCCGGTCGGTGGATGCTGAATGAAATAAATCAATTTTTATTGCGAGGAAAAATATTGCGATTTGCTGTTAATTCCCAAAAGCCGTTGCGCCGGGTGCTTCCCGATGGACGGTTCGTGTTGTCCCTGGGTCACCGAAAAACCACAGGGTGTTACTTCCGGGCCTTCGCTACCGGGAAGAGGACGAGCGATTGGTCTAGTATTCTATTGATGCGATTGTTTGTAAATTTGACAAATCACAAGCCTTAAAGGTGTGTGATATGGAAGCGGTAAGGCGTTTAAACGCGTTGAATAAAATATAAATAAAAGCTCTAACAGTTAAAAATAAAACTCCAATTTAAAGTTATTCTCTCCATTCCGTTGAGAGCACAAATAAAGTTCATAAAAATATTTCTTTTTTTGAAAAGAGTTAATTTTGCCTTTTCAACTATAAAACGGAAAAAGGGAAAAATTACAAAATATTCAAACTATTCACACACAAACACCAACACGGTTCAACCATTTCGAGTTCGAGTGGAAAATCGAAACATCAAATAAAATCGAATGGTACATAAAAAAACGCCCGGAATTCATTTGTCATTTTGAAACGGTACGCCTTTAGCAATTCTAAATCGAACACATCGACATCGGTCGCGTCGGTGCCCGAAAAAACACACTTTTCGGACTCGTTATGCACCACCAAACGCAGGGTGGAATGATGGAAGAAAAACCTAACAGAAGCAGCAAAAAAAAAGAATAAATATCATTATCATTGAAATTAAGCTGAAAGATTTGTGCGAAACGATAGGCAACGGGGGATACGATCGTTGTTTCGATGATGGTGATGGAGTTTTTTGTTTTTTTTTTTATTACTATTATTTTATTTAACGTTAACAGCCTCGGCGCAACACATTAAACTTTTCGTCGTCAGTTGGTGCTAGGCCAAAACCGGTATGGACCCGAGCTGGATGATAACATTAAAATTTATATCAAATCAATTCACGAATTACTTGCAAATCATTATTCACGAAAGGTAAGCGAGGTTTTGTTTTGTTTTTTTTTTTGGCTGCTGCAAATTTGTCGAAAGCATTGAAAGCCTTTAGCGGCCGTTAAAACAATCGTTTTGCTGGAATATTTTACCAGGCGCAGTGCAATAAACGGTATCGATCGAGCCAGTCCCAAAAAGGGGGATTATTTTTATTAGATTAATTTATTTCTAATGTTGCAATGAAGTAATTTAAACTAAATCTTTTTTTAAGATGCTCGGATTAAAGGGGGTTTTTATTGATATAATTTTGTACGATTTTTTTCCCAACAGATGTCGCTTTTAGTTTTCGTTTAAATGATTTTGATTGATGTTAATGTTTTATTTATTTTTATATCTTATATTATTTTATAATTTATTTATTTTTTATTTAATTTTATTTTCTTATTTTATTTATTTCATTATTTATTATTTAAATTAGAGAATTTTTTTTACACTCTTAATATGATTGGTTTGGAACAATTTTCACTTTGTTCAACACGCATCTATTCACGAAAGTCGATCAAATTTCCAATCTCGAAAAGGATCAATACCCACCCCCCCATCAATGATTCATAAGCGCTCGGTAAAGAAGCAGGAACAAAAAAATTGCAGCTTACATGCACGGCAATGTGAAAGATAAGATTTAGATAGGAATTTTCTGCAACTCGAAGCACACATGACAAACTGCCCGACAAAGATAGTAGCAGCAGATCTGAAGGATGATGAAACAGGGGGGTAAAAGGGGGGGAGAGGAAAAACCTCCCACAAACAGCAACAACATTAACAACACTTTACCAAAGGATGAGGAAAAGGGAGAGAGAGAGAAAAAAAACACCGAGCATGGTCTAACTTTGGTACAACGTATCGAAATGACAGAATATCTCCGAGAGAACGAAAAAAAAAACAAAAAACACTCCTAACCGAAAGCTACCGGTGGCGGACCGAGGTATGGGTATGAGAGATTAAGTCAACGAGACGGGTTATAGCCAAGTGACTTCGCAAAATATTGCATCAACTTGCTTATATTGACATTAAACTTTAATCTACCATACGAACGACCACTCGAGAACGTATCTCAACTTTATTTACGACCACCAACAGCTCAACCAAACATTTTCTCTTGCACTTGGCAAGAAGAGGGGGGAGGGAGGGTGAGGCGAACGAGGGAAAAAAAGAGACACAGAGGGAGAGAAACCAGTACGAGACGAGAAAGAAAATGAATAACGTCAAGATACATCCACAACCATTGGAAGGAAAATTGGGGAAGGAGGGGTGAAAGGGAGGGGTGGGGGGCGGGGGGACGAAACACATCGCGAAAGAAAATCGTCCCTGTGTGAAGGCTTCCGTGTACTTGAAAAAAGTACGCGAATGATACACGTAAGGCGAACGAGAAGGGAGGGGTGGGGATGAGTAGGGAAAGAATATTCCTGGTAAGGGTGGCAAAATGCCAGAACAAAATGGAGGATGAAGAACTTACGGTACGGCGAAACTTGACACGAGCGTAGAATAGAGAATATTCCAAGTCATATTAACCATACTTGCTTATCTCCTCTATTCGTCCTCTCTTTCTCCCTCTCCCTGTCGCTCTCTCGTGCTTTTTCTGTCTGTTTCGTAGCTTGCACTCTTTCCTTCTCACTCTTCATTCGTTTCAATACGTTTTACACTCTCTTTTGTGCTGGTAGTTTTTTTTCCTTGTTACTCCCCCCATCCTGCGTTACCTTCCACGAGTGTCTGCGAGTGTTTTGTGTATAAGTAGCCACTTATGTTTAATGCTCTTTTGAATGACACCAATAAAATAACGAAACATCGGTCACGGCGATGGACGGCGATGGTACCGAGACAACCCGGGTGGTGGGGAGGGGAACGAAAGATACCAGCCGGGTATGAATATCCCGAGACGCAGCGCACACAGCGAATGATAGCGTGCGAACGCTCATCCTCATCTTCATTGCGCAACGAAAAAAAAACACACACAACGCTACGGCAACCTTCCGTTTACCAGCACGACGAGCACGTACTCAATCATTTCCGTTTGACTCGCGATGAAGCAGAGGCCGCTCAAGTGTGCTCCCGGGCTGCTCATGTTCTGCCGTTGCGATCGCGCTCCGATCGCGGAAAAAACCCGCCTCCCCCCATCTGTCCCAAAACGGTGGGAAGCCATCCAATCCAGCTACCAGAGCCCCGTGCAGAAAACGTTTTGAGCCAATTGGGTTCACCTACTTCATGACACGATGCGCGAAGAATCGTCAAAAGCATTCCTGCTCCAATTTTTTTTTTGTGTGTTTGTTTATTCGCTTTCCATACTTGTCCACTACAATCCATTATAGCAGTACACTCGAGAAGCAGCAAAATACTGCAACAAATTTAACTCCAGCGAACTGTACTGTCTGGTAAGGTTGTACAACATCTTCAAGCACCAATTAGCTGCCACTTGCGTGCTAACTGGTACTCTGCGTTTTGGCGAAATCGATCGCCCCCCGAGATGAGATGATGCTATAAATCAAATTAACGTACCGATTCTCTTACCCTGGCTGATTTAAGGGGCAGCTGCTTTAATTTGCATAATTTGGCTGGCAGTGATTTTGCATTACTAAATCGTGAATTATCTTGCAACGCGGGTGGGGGACGTTAGTAAAACACGATATTGCAAATGCGTTTGTCTTGCAGCTGCTCTATTACTAGAAAAGCACTGATGAGAAAGTAAAATAATCATTTACTTCTGTTTGTCTAACGAATTTGTACTTTACATGTGCTATGTTTTTTTTAAATTGAAATGATTCTCAACTGAAATAATTCCTGAAAATAATGGAGTACTGGGCGCCTCCATCTATACATAAATTTCCTTTGAAAAAAATATCCCCTTTCCCTTTGAGAAATTCCACGTTAAAAAATTGCATAGCATTCAAAATTTTAGCCACTTCCAATGTTAAAATTATCATTTAAAAAATTAAATAAATTTAGGCGCCTCACCACAATGGACACTCCATCTCTTATGGCCACTGATTGGATCTTTTTTTAACCTTAACATCCATACACTAGACTATCTTTGAAGAAGATGGAGCATTATAGAACACCCTGCTAAGCGCTATGCACCTGAGATAATTCTCGAAAATCAAAGAGACTTTAAAACTAAATACATACTAAAATAGTAAAGTACTGGGCGCCTCCATCTTTACATTTATTTTTCATTAAAAATTTCCTTTGAAAGAAAATTCCCTTTTACCCACGTTAAGAAATTGCGTAGTACTCAAAGTTTTAGCCATTTCCAATGGAAAAATCGTCGCCTAAAAAAATCAATAAATTTAGACAACTCACCACACGAGATACTGACTGGGTCTTTTCTGTAAACTTGACGTCCATACACTAGACTATCTCTGAATAAGATATAGCCCTATAGAGTATCCAGCAAAGCACTATTCACCTGAGATAATTCTCGAAAATCAAAAAGACTTTAAAGCTAAATAAATACTAAAATAGTAAAGTACTGGGCGCCTCCATAGTTACATTTAAAGTAATATGCATTATTAATTATCTTTGGAAAAAAATCCCTTTTTTCCTCCGTTGAGAAATTGTGCAACCAGCAAAGTTTTTGTCATTTCCAATGTTAAAATTTTTGTCTAAAAAAATCAATAAATTTAGGCATCTCATCACACTGGACACTCCACATCTTGTGTCTACTGACTGGATCTTTTCTTGATCCTTTACGTCCAAACACTCGACTATCTTCGAAGTAGATAGAGCACTGTAGAGCACCCTGTAAAGCACTATGCACCGGAGATAATTCTCGAAAATAGTAAAGTACTGGGCGCCTCCATCGTTACATTTATTGTCATATCCATTTACAAATGTCCTATTTAGCTTGTACAGATAAATGCCTCACTGTGAGCAACCATTAAACGTTGTTAAGTGAATAAATTGCTTTACTACGTATTCCCATAGCCATAGCTACAATGTAGCAGAATAATCTGACAGGTCGCTATAGGGATATCCTGACGCTGCTTTCCAGGAACATTCAGTCTACTGCGCACTGCTAATAACATGCAGATAATGTACGCTTCAGCTCACCGTAGCAATCATCCAAATGCAATGCCTTAAGCTATTTCTGCTAAAATGAAGCTAGCATTGCTAGACCTGTACCAACGTGGTCGTTTGCATACAACCTCGTAGCCATCACGCATCAATATTGTTTTGTGTATTTCTCAAAGTACTTGAAACATAAATATGCATAATTTTTCCTTGGTATTAACTAAGGTGCAAGTAGCCCGGAAACAATATCTCTTCGTTTAAATCATTTCATGTCAGCATTTCTTCGTATTAAAATGTATTTACCAGGAAGCATTCGTTCAACATTTCTCACAGCAAATGTGGTTACATTTACATAACGTGTGCTTAATTTTATTCTAGCAATAAGGTTAAATAATAAATACAATAAAATTAATACTAAAAATATCACCTTTAATTGGATTAAATATACTATTTACCATCAACAAAAGTGTGTTTAAGTTCCAATAAAACCTAATAAATAAAATCCACACCAACTCGATGGTGTCACTATTTGCCACAGCATGATGAAATGTGTTCCTACTATTCCGTTCGCAGGTTTCAAATTTTATGACACGCGTTCACCGAGTTGATGGTGATAACAATTTAATAATGCTGTGGAATTGCACGAATAAAAACCTCCAGTTTTCCTGCGCGCAAAAATGTCTGCCGGATTGGTTGGGGCCCGTCTACTATCTCACCCTGTATCTTGAATTTGATTTTTCGTTAAGCGTGAAAAAGCTTCACCAGACGCACGGGTAACCCTGATAAAAACCACCATAATAACAATAATAAAAAAAATAGTAACTGAAAAAAAACAAACACTTCACACACACACACACGTGCGATACCGTGCGTAAACACACACGGGTGCGTACGGGCCGGAGGTTCGGTAACACGATGTAGCCAACGATAATCATGATTTATGACGATCAAAGTGACAGCTTATTTACCTAGCGTGACAGTAGCAGCAAACAACATCTAACCTCATGGTGGACGGTACCGGCACGACCCAGCCAAAAACGAGCGACACGGGATGGGCGCAGGTTTCGGTGAGGTTAGGCGCTACAACGTAACGCAAAACCTACGTACCGGAATGGAATGTAACGCCGCCCGGTCCAACAGCGAAACGAAACCGGCAGTAGGTGTTTAATCTGATCTTTACATATTTTACATCTTGCCAAATCTCNGAACCAAAACAATCTCCCAAGCGCGCATGAAGGATCGCTCCGGTCTCGATATGCTTTTCCAAAATGGGAGTTTGGGGGTGGTTTTCGTTTCGGTATTAGAGGTGTATTTTTTTTTTGCTCTTGTTTTTGTTTTGGAGATGTGTTCGGATTTGAGCATTTTTCACACGCATCGAAGATTTGCTGATGGGGAGACGAACCACCAAGCGTCTGCGATGCGTGGAATAGCATGTGTCAAAATGCTTCAGCACAGCAATGATGTCAGCGTACTATTGATTGTTATTGATGTTATGTTTAAAATATTGGCAAACAACTTTCAGTCGGAGAGCAAACTTTGTCTGGTGAGTGTTGTTCAGGAAATGGTACCAATGTTTGCCATTCTGACATTCTGCTTTATTGCATCTCAACTGTTCATCTAACTGTATGCAGCTTCCTTACTTTTGCATCAAATCGATACACTGTACCACTTGAAGCATTCTTATATGGCAGGGTTGTCAAACACATTTTCGGATCTTTTTGTGCTGTTCGACATTCTTCTTGATAAATGTGTCAAATGTCTTCTTCTTCTTTTTCTTCTTCTTCTTCCTTTTCTTTTTCTTTTTCTTCTTCTGTTTGTTCTTCTTCTTCTTCTTTATTCTTTTTCTTCTCCTTCTTCTTCTTCTTCTTCTTTTTTCTATTATAATGACCTCTATATGTACTTATTTACCTCGTAGTGGTGACTTCCAGTCAGTGCTTACTACGAGGGGATGGTCTGGATGGGATTTGATATCCGGTCCTGTGATGTGAATATTCTTCTTCTTCTTCTTTTTTCCTTTTTTTTCTTCTGCTTTTTCTTCTCCTTCTTCTTCTTTCTCTTCTTTTTCTTATTCTTCTACTTCTTCTTTTCTATATAAATGACCTCTAGATTTATTTACCTTGTAGTGGTGACTTCCAGTGACATCCAAGTCCTGTGGTGTGGATTTGGCATCGGTTTTGTACACACACCACCAGCCCCTTACTACAACTATAACCATTCCAATTGACACATACATACCGGTTGGACAACCCTGCACCTACTTATACGAAATTCATATTAAATTTATGCAACAGGTCGGTACTGTCTGTCCAATGTAACCTCCACCTGTGTGTGTGTGGGTGTGTGTCTTTCGTTCTTCAACAGGCGAAAATGCTACAACAAGTCGCCCCGATGGGTGGGATGGTTTTTTTTTTTCGCAAGACCAAGGGCGATTCGAGTTACTACGCCGCACGCGAAAACTACTTCCTGACACGAACACCGCGGGCGCCATCTTTGATGGCGCGTACCTCCGCCATTAGGTCCCAAGAGGTCGGAAAAGCTCAACTCAACCGTACACTTCCGTTTCGCCGTATTTATGGGGGGGGGGAGAAAGCAACCCAAAAGAAAAACAAGAACAATATCAAACCCTTCCCAAATCATCCCAAAAAACTAAGAAGAAGCAAGGAAGAACAAGACAGAAGGCGACAGAGCGCAAACTGGAAGTGTGGCAGAAGGATCGCAGAAACAAATTAGGTTACAATATCCTGAGGTCGTGTGCGGGATTCCGTGTTGTACGAGCGTGGGGTTTTTTTTTTGTTGCCAAGTTTCGCCGTTGATTCCCGTGGACGCTACGGAACGGTTTTGCCATCCGCATTGCAGAAGAAGCACCAAAGAAGCGTCCTACCTACGGCCTGCAGTCCCGGTTCTGGGGCCGGGAACTACCTGACACCCTCCCCCTCCCCCACACCCCTTTCCTTCTGAAGAAGGCCAATGTGCGGGAAGGCGTGAACAGGCAAACCGTTACCGTCGAAAGTGCACAAGAATGGCCGAAAACAAACGGCAGCTCCGTTACAACTGACACAAGCGACCATGTGTGTCTGTGTGTGTGTGTGTCTAGGGTTGGAAATGTGGTGAAAGTTCCCCAACACCAACACAAACGCAGGAAGGAAAGAAAAACCGTTACTATACACCCGGTTCTTTCCACTCACCGTACCATCCACATCCCGCCGGATGGACGGAAGTCGCCGGAAGTAGGATGAAAATTTATGCTCATCTACATTGGATATTTGCACGGAAAGAAGGATAAGTGCTTCTGCTGTTCATTGCTGTCGTTTATTGCTTCCGTCACGGACTTACGGGTCGCTTACAATGGGCGCACCGATGCGCCATGCTAGTGGGTGTGTTTGTCTCCCGCAGCACCGTGTGTTCACCGTCCTGTACGGGTGGCGGTGTACACTTTGTACGCTTTTCCGTAACATCGCCAACACTGCTTCAGCCTGCTTTTGGCTCTTTTCCTTATTTTATTGCTCACGTTACGTTTGTTACTTTTTTTTCTCCTCCCCCGTCTGAAGTCATCCCACCGTCCCACGGTTGCCCACGGTCTGGAGACTCCACCAGTCCAGCGGTTCCCAATTTCTCGACGTCCTGCGTCACGTCTAGCACACACCAGTACCAGCCGGGCTTGTTTTGCAGATGACACATTAGTGGATATAATTTTGTATAAGTTTATTTTTACGAGCGATACTTCAAACAGCCGCTTCAAACGGGGAATGCGCATCGCGCGACCATCTCCCCCCCGATGGGAAATGGGCAGCCGCAATCTAATCGGCTTATCTAAATCATATCCCCCCCTAAACGAAGGTTTTGTTGCTGATCGCAATCGTAGCGGCTTGGAATATGGACCATGGGTGTCGTACGCGCCGCGGTATGATTGTAATTTATATTGCACAAAAAGAGAACAGAGAAGAGAGAGAGAGAGAAAGAGAGAAAAAGAAGAAGAAAACACACAGAACGATTCCACCTTCACAAGGATTGTTGCGTCACTTTGTGATGCGATCCTTTCTGTCTCGTTTTGAAGCAATTGTTTTTTTTTGCCAACCGTGTTGCCACACATATGGGGAACTATAATTCTTTTTTTCCATATTGGATGCTGCATTGGATGACATTACTCCCTTTACTAGTTGAGCATTTTTCTTACGAAATTGCTTTTCATGATGTTGGGGGGTGGTTTTTTTATTAATTTTATTCCAGCTCTAATCTTCTGTCACATTAA
The DNA here is from genome assembly GCA_016170015.1 of Anopheles longipalpis. Taxonomy (NCBI): domain Eukaryota; kingdom Metazoa; phylum Arthropoda; class Insecta; order Diptera; family Culicidae; genus Anopheles; species Anopheles longipalpis. Next base: position 13,234,100 of record CM028102.1, read on the forward strand.
AGACAATCACATTAGACATGCTATAAACGAGTTTATAGCAAGTTTATAACGAGTTGAGAATTAGAGTTTTTTTACCTCTTCAATTTGTAAATAATTTATTTTTTGTTGAACTCAAATGAACTTTTTTTTTATTCATAAAGAACGGCCTGGCCGTATTGCTAACTCAAATGCACTAGTTTTGACATAAAAATAAACTTGACATTGGGAATAAATAAAGGATTATGGCTTTCTCCTCTCGGGGGAGAACGGAAGATATTCTCACATTTAATATTAGTATTTCAATGACCTGCTACACCAATTGTCTTTTCTATCAGTGATAAGCCGTTCTTTACGAATAAAAGAAAATCACAAAATAAAAACAGCAAAATTAAGTTTTTTTTTCAAATCTTCAAAATATCCTTCAATTGGTTCAAATGTTAGAAAGAAATCATCAACTTTTTCATATCTTTTCAAAACATAAATGGTAGCTTTTTTTTTGCTTGGTTAGAACGGCCTGGCCGTATCAAGATAAATGGTCGCATTAGAAAAATGACATTTTTTTTATTTTTAAGGTGGAAAAATTTTATAATAAGACACATTTTATTATAAAAAGAAATATTTTTTTATTAAAACAAAGTCCTTCTCATCGGAAGTGTTAAAAAATAGCTTCCAACCCCATTCTACTCAAAAAAATATCTATTTACTATTGTAGCTATTATAGCAAATAGTATTATAGCAAGTTTATAACGAGTTGAGAATTAGAGGTAAGAATGCTTTGTAAGTAATTTTGTTTTTGTTGAACTCAAATGAACTTGTTTTGATATAAAAATAAACTTGACATTAGGAATGAATAAAGGATTACGGATTTCTCCTCGCGATGGAGAACGTGAGATATTTTCACATTTATTATTAGTATTTCAATGACCTGCTACATCGATTGTCTTTTTTACCTGTGATTAACCGTTCTTTACGAATAAAAGAAAATCACAAAATAAAAACAGTAAAATTGGATTTATTTTATTTCAAAATATCCTTCAATTAGTTCAAATTTTGGAAAGAAATCATCAACTTATCATATCTTTTTAAAACCGCATAACAAAAACATGACAACATTTTTAATTTTTTATTAAGTAGTTTAAAAAGTATTAAGAATTTTACATTCATTTTATTATAAAAAGATTTTTTTTTATTAAAAAAAAAGTCTTTCTCAGCCTGATCGGAAGTGTTAAAAAAAATAGTTAAAAACCCCATTCTACACAAAAAAGAAAACATATATTTGCTATTGTCCGGTATGTCCGGTAATGGAAACCAACATGGCCGTTGCATCTTTAACAACGTTTAGGGGATAACGAACGCACCGCGAGGAGGTTTTTGTGGAAACTATACCCATGAAATACGGTCACTTTTTCTTTTTCTCGGCATGCTAGAAAAGCCAATTTTGGGGCACAGTGTTGGTGACACGTTGGGCGCACACTGTTCCACACAATGGACAAATATTTCTATTATAATGAAGTAAGTCATCACTTCAAAATATTCTACAATCTAATATATAGGAAAAACGACAAATACTTATACTTGGAAAAAAACTAATTTAAAAAATAAGTATTAAAATAAATAAAAGAATACGATTTTTAACATGCTAACAACACGCAAACAAATAACAAGTGGTATTTATTTTCTCCTTCAAAACAAAACTGCAAATATTAGAGATAGAGAAAGAAAGATAAAAAACAACTTTTACACATTTTTCGGTCAATAAAAGGCAATCAAAATTCAAAACAACGATTCCATTTGCGGCACATCGATGCTCAGTGTTTCGCATCGCGGTAGCGCATGCTGTACGTGTACGGGTCCATTACTCGCTAAAGGATAAAATCCCCATTCAATGACATCAATTTTCCAACAAATGCCACCATTAAGGCCACCGTGATGCAAAAGTGCAAACAGATGGAAGATAAAGTAGGAGCGGGAAAGAATATTAGATCGGCAAACAAAGAGTCACCCTTTTCTCTCTCTCCTCCTACCCCTTCAACCCCTGTTTTGCTCTCACAGGTACGTTTGAACGGGCAGGCGATAGCCCAGCCAGCGACCGAGCGAATGGAACAGCGAAACAGCGTGTTAATGTGTGTTGATAGTGAACGAGATAGTTCGGGAAGGCTCGATGCGAGCGCGAAAATAAATTACGTATTCATGTTGAAACAGACAATATTTATGGCGCTTCTCATATACACATGAAATTTATTCAACATAAATTACCCGGAAATTTATTTTCGTGTTCTACACNGCACATCGATGCTCAGTGTTTCGCATCGCGGTAGCGCATGCTGTACGTGTACGGGTCCATTACTCGCTAAAGGATAAAATCCCCATTCAATGACATCAATTTTCCAACAAATGCCACCATTAAGGCCACCGTGATGCAAAAGTGCAAACAGATGGAAGATAAAGTAGGAGCGGGAAAGAATATTAGATCGGCAAACAAAGAGTCACCCTTTTCTCTCTCTCCTCCTCCCCCTTCAACCGCTGTTTTGCTCTCACAGGTACGTTTGAACGGGCAGGCGATAGCCCAGCCAGCGACCGAGCGAATGGAACAGCGAAACAGCGTGTTAATGTGTGTTGATAGTGAACGAGATAGTTCGGGAAGGCTCGATGCGAGCGCGAAAATAAATTACGTATTCATGTTGAAACAGACAATATTTATGGCGCTTCTCATATACACATGAAATTTATTCAACATAAATTACCCGGAAATTTATTTTCGTGTTCTACACCCGACGGGGCGCTGGGTCCGGTTGCACCGGGCGTCTTGTGCCCTCGCAACACGGCACATTCCCAGCTCCGCCGAATCCGAAACGGTACGGTACGTCCTTAAGCGGATGGCGTGTTTGGTGTGATGTGAAGTGTGCCGTGGATAAGGCATATAGTACCCAAAATATAAAAAAAAAAACCATCATCCCCAGAACAGCGAATCCATCCATAGCAAAACGGCCAGCTCGCTGTGAGGCGACCACCGGAGATCGCCACTCCAGTGGCAAGAGCGATACGATCCCGACTTTCCGGGCATTCGCGGTACCTCGGTCAGGATTTATACAACCCCCCCTCTTCCCTCTTTTTGTTCGGGGTTTTCTGCCCCCCCCCTCTTCCCTCCCCCTTCCCCTCTTACACACCTTCAGCCACGCCATTAAATCGGATGTCATCTAACAGAGAGAAGAAAGAGAAGAGAAGAAGAAAAAAAGTCGTAGACGCTGGATGCACCGACCGCATAGAATTTCAACAAGCGGACTGAAATAAATTCAACCCCAATTCCTGAACACCGCGTATGCATCCAGAAGGATGCAACAGTGCAAAAAGGATCTACCATCGCTCCGTACCATCAACGGCAACTGGCTGCTTTGGCCTAGGAGACGTTTGATACACGCTGCCTGCTCATATGCTCGTCGTCCGTCGGTACGTACGTGCAGCAGAATGTGCCGGAAAAGTAATGTTCGTTTGTTACCATACGGTAATAAAAGTAATTGCTACTATATTACCCAGAAATAGAAAGTACCCCAAAAATTGTATAATAATTTGTTTCCAAATTTAATTTCTTTCCTCACTAGTGTAGGTATTCCTCAAACATCTTGCTATTAAAAATGCGATTTATAGTAAATAATATTTTAAGAAGTTTTATTTAAGAGAATCATCTCAAATTAATCAAAATCAACTGACACTTGAATATTGAAAAAAATGTTGAGAATAGGTATTCCTTGAATATCTTGCTATAAAAATGCGATTTATAGTAAATAATATTTTAAGATGTTTTATTTATGAGAATCATCTCAAATTAATCAAAATCAACTGACACTTGAATATTGGAAAAAAATGTCGAGAATAGGTATTCCTCAAATTTCTTGCTATAAAAATGCGATTTATAGTAAATAATATTTTAAGAACTTTTATTTATGAGAATCATCTCAAATTAATCAAAATCAACTGACACTTGAATATTGAATAAACATGTACTGTTTATTTAAAATTTATAGTCAAATAAACAAATATTTCAAGTAAAGTAATTAGCAAGTAGAATTTTCTTGCTTACATATTTGACCAAAAAAAAATAAAAAAAAATGTTCAAGAAATTATCAAAAATTTAATCATGATTTACTAAATATAATACTAAGTTGGGGCGGTCCGGTGGTGCATGCGATAAACGGCGCCAGTCCACACGGCCGAACCGGGTTCAAATCCCATCCGGACCGTTCCCCCGTAGCAAGGACTGACTATCCGGCTACGTGGTAAAATAAGTCTAGTAAGCCAGAAATGGCCGGCGTGACCTGTAAGGTCGTTAAGCCAAGAAGAAGAAGAAGAAGNATTTTAAACAACTTTCCCGCAAAGCTGCACGTCAAAAAATACAGGTTACATTCAATTTAATTGATAAATCAATTGAAATCAGTAGGAGTTAAGATGGTAACGGATACAAAACTGGACACGTGCAACAGCACGTCATATTATAACAGGTGCAGCAACCTTCTCCTTCTCTCTTTCTCTCCTCCTACCGTAACACGAACGCACCGTTTCGTTAAGATTGACGCGTTAATGCAAGCGCACTGCAGCAATGTATGGTGTGCGATAAATCTCAATGGAAGAATATAAGATTACCACCTGTCAAATTGCATCGATGATGACTGAACTGCTGCGCTCATTGTTTACTATCCATTTGCTTGTCGAGCAACACTATATCGTATGATGGGGAGGTGGGGGTGAGAGAGGGGTGTTGAAGGGGTGTATCGTTTTTGCTAACCACCCTGCTCGCCACACACATACGTTGTGTATCATTTCACCTTACCTCATCATACACAAAAACCCACAAAACATTAATCTTCTCTGGTCTGGTCAATCTCACTTGTGGTTTTCTCTCTCTCTCTCTCTTCCTCTACGTGTGTGTGTACGAATAAGCCAAAAACAAAATGTTTTTCCTCCATGCCGAGATTGACTTCTGCCTGTTACCGGATTTGAGTTGATTCTTTCCAAACGAACGAGATTGGCTTTTTGGGATAAATGAATGCCCGTAACTCTCCGACTCCATTGTGTGACCTGATGGGAACTTCATGCTTCAGATTCAGGTGACCAGCTTCTCGGAAGAAACTAGCAGCAGCAGCAGCAGCAGAAAAAAGGCTAACCTTCGTGTTAATCTAGCAAGTACGCAAAAACCCCCCAAAAACACTTTTCCTTATCCGAAGATGTAATAAGCGTTACATCTCGTCCACTTGCGATGTGAGCATCTCCAGGCTGTCCAGTTAAGTGTACAAATTTATCGATCGTCCCAGTAGACTACTTGAGCACCACTTTCTCCCCCCCCCCCTACCACCATTTAGTATGTGTACCGTAAACGCATCAAGTATCCGGATATGCCACTGACATTTCCATTGTGGAAGAATACAACCAGATAGGGTTGCACATGGACGATATCTCAGCAAAAAAAATGTGACGTTTATTGATCTCTGACACACGCGGTGCCTTCACCGGGAGGATTAAAGACGTTTTGGACAGTAGATACAACCTTACCCGTACGATGTATCATCCGAATCGGTTTTCGAAATGTGTGTGCTCAGTTTGCTGCTATCTTTTTTTTCTTGACGAACTCCTGCCAATGGATGAACGTCCCAGGGAAGATACAAACGGTTTTCAAACGAAGTATGATCGATGACGAACCTAGGCATCGTTATCGTGGTGCTCTGATAAAGGGAGAAATCAATTTTTAAATGCTTGCTTCTATTGCTCACTTACGTACAGACGTCATTTAAGACATTTTATATCATTTATGACACATTTAATAATAGCCATTTTTCCCAAAAATTCACAAAGGATAATTTGTTATACAATTACAGTTATAAGGACCATATAACGATAATAAAAATTTTACTATAAAATTATAGCAGCATGATAAAAACAAAACCACTCATTGCACTAATCAATGCAGTTAGCGTTTGAAATATACTATTTATAGCATGCTATAAATAATAAAATAAATAGTAAAACATGCTATAAAAAATAAAAATTCTTACTAACTAAATTAGAGCCTGCTATTGAAATAAAAAAAAACTCTCAATTAATTAAAAAACATGGGGCGGCCCGGTGGTACATGTGATAAACGGCGCCCGTCCACACGACAGGACCGGGTTCAAATCCCATCCGGACCGTCCCCCCTAGCAAGGACTACCTATCCTGCTACGCGGTAAAAATAAGTCTAGTAATCCAGAAATGAGCAGCATGACCTTAGAGGTCGTTGAAGCCAACAAGAGAGAGAGAGATAAAAAGAGAGAAAAAGAGAGAGACAACGAGAAAGAGAGAGAGAAAGAGAGAGAGCATATTATTTATAGCATATTCCATGAAGTTCGAAACAAATATATCAAATAAACTTGCTATAAAAAATTGAAATTCTACCTAATTAAATTAGAGAAAACAGTTTTTAATAAAAAAAAGTAATTAATTTAAAAAAAACACAATGTTTAATTTTCACAAAACAAAATAAAAAACTAATTGATGCCCTTTTTTCCCCTTTTCACAGTCAAAACGAGTCATGCGAACAATACGTAACCAATTGACCTGGTACCTCGATATTACGTGTAATAGAAACGTTCATCAACAGTTTTAACTGCTGGATAAAATGTCGCACCAGCAATATGGTACACGCATATGCAAAAAGCATTTATCAGCATAATCGTTGCTTCGTCTTTCGGACTACGGTTAAGTGTCGTGCGGTAAACGGCTTAAATACAGCACCACCAGTACTGTCCAGCGTCGATTAGTAGTTGTCCAATGTACACGTGTGGCTCTCTGTGTGTGTGTGTGTCGTTAGAAGAGGTTGTGAAAATTTACCGGCATTAAAACACTCACCGACAGCATGAACCATTCCGCTCGCTTATGGAAAAGCGTTCCCCCCAACCACCCTTACCTACCCTTTTTGACACAAGTGAACATCATCCCACCGAACGAGTTTTGTCCCAAAACTGGTACCGTCTTCGGGCAACAAGGGAAGCACCACAACTGTCCCGTTAATGTAAATCATGGGATTAACATCGCATAAACAGTACCATCGTCATCGGACATATAGTGCGAAAGGAAACTAACATCGGATGTCCGGCGGACGAAGCGGTGTAGTCCGTTTCGGGTCCCGGGAACCAGCGTCTCTGGTGAGTACAGAACGAAAACTATTAACTTAATAGGTTCAAGGAGTGTCGTTAAAGGGATAAACGCCTTGTACCATTCGTTTGCCAGCCAGGCCTCTTACTCCCGCCGCCATATCATCCCGGGGCACCAAAATCCTTCTCACCATCTTCAAACCGACCAACTGTGTGTGCCGGAACCATAAACGCTTCGTATCGAATTTAAATTAATTGTTCCCAATTGGCCCATGTGGGGAAAGTGTTCCCCCACCCAGCATCCCCAAACACATGCCGGGCTCATCGATTGCCATTGTAGAGGCACAACCCACCGATATCCCCGCCCCAATATCAACGATATGTTCGGGAACTGTGCAGGGATTTCGAAAGGACCGCAAGTTTTATCGTGCAGTGTGACTTAATTAGTAGAATTTGTGCTTTACGCTCCTTTTTACTCCCGGCGGACATCATCCCGCTACTTGATTGATTCTTCTGCCCAAGCGACCGACTGCCCCTTGTTGGCATGGCAGTTGAAAATTGCCATTTTCTGCGAATTTAATGCATTGTTCTCCCTCCCCACCTTACCCTGGAGGAGGAGAGGGGGGGGGGAGGAATACCCCAGAGGTAGGGTAGCCTTGATGCATGTGTGTATCGGTGCATCGGACAACAAATTCGACAAGATTGCTTCACGGTTCGTCGCCCGTCGTACAAGGGGGAGACAAAAGCGTGCATATGGCACATATAACCCAACCAGCTGTACCAGCCGTGCTTCCCATATGTACATGTTTGTGTGTACGTGTGTTTTTGGATGCAACGCTACAAAATTGCATTCGCTCATCCCTAAGGGGCGCCCTATCGACGACAAACAAATAACAAAAGGAAGAAGTGAAAAAAAAAGAAATGGCAAGAGGAAATATTTCAAAGCCAAAGGACGCGTCCATATGCTCCTTGCCCCCTTGGGGTGATGCAACTCAATGTGACCCGATCTCACAGAGCTCGAGCCGTGAGGAATGGTGAACACCGTCTAAACAGGGGTTTTCAGTCTACCTGCTCATGGCAATGATAGGAATTATGTATTTTCTATCAAACATGCTCTAGATAACATTTTATAGCAAACTTCAAATGGAGCTTCAGAAATTATTATAGCTCACTAAATATTTTTTGTAAAATATTTCCAAAGTTTGTACTAATATTATTATTAGATACTAGTAGCTTAACTCTTCTCGTTAGTCGATTTGCAAAAATCTATACTTTTGATCAATTGCTCAGTTAATTTTATGTTGCATTTGCTTACTTATAGTAGTTTATAGCAGTAGATCTAATCTGCTAATTTAATCGACTATCTAATGTAATCGACTAAACCTTTTATCATCTATTTTCCAAGTAAATTACTCTTATTTATTGTTACTTCTTCAATTTCAAATATACAATTAAATAACTTCCTGTCACAGTTATTGAAGATAAGTAGTAACTTTGAGACATTCAAGTGAGTTATAAAAACTACTAAGAAAAAAATTACTTTAATCCTGCTTCTAGCGTAACCCTGTAGCGCGGAAGAAAAACAGCGCTTGACGAACGAACGAATTTTCCGCTTCCCAGAGCATCCCGTACGTATCCACCACATGTGTGTGTGTGTGTGCTTGTGTGTCAAATATGTTATAGCGAACGTTGGGGAAGAGGAAAAAAAACATATACAAAAAAATGTATATCCCACTTTTACTCAACATAAGAAACATGAAGTATAAAGATGAACAAATAAAAATAAAAATCTAAAGCATCTTAAATCCGAAAAGCTTACCATTTCTATACGTCCAACCACGTAGCGGTTTTTCGTTTATATTTTTGTTTTTTTTTTTGCAAAGCTACATGTCGGTGCTCGGTAGATTCTTTCGGAGCTTTACGCATTGCTGCATCTCTGCTGCAGCTTGTGTGCACACTTGTGTAAAATAATCTACCACTCCTGTTTACGCGTATAAAGAAATAACGAACGTTGATGCAATAGACGTAGTTTCTATGATTATTTATTTTTATTTGCCAGTTTGTATAGTTTTTTTTTCTTACAGATTATTGTTCCATGTTGCATTGGGTTGGTGTGCTGCAAAGAGCGTTTTGAAATCGGAAAATATGGACACACTTATGTTGAAGCTTATTTTTATATATTTTTATTGCGCGACCATCAAAGCAAACGCTCAAAGCACTCAGGAATGTGGTGGGAGCAAAATCCTATTGCTGGTAAAACTTGCTGGAATTATACTTGAAAAACACATCTGGTGACACTATTCAACAGTATAGTATCTTGATAAACAAAATCGAATAAAAATTATTTCCAATTTCTATTGATTAATGGAGTATCTAGGATGTATTCCAGAATCTTTAATTTCTTGAGAATCTTCGACGAGAATCTTCGATTTCTTGAAAATCTTCGTTTTCTTGAGAATCTTCGACGAGAATCTTCGATTTCTTGAAAATCTTCGATTTCTTTAGAATCTTCGACGAGAATCTTGGAATCTTCAAGGATATTCCGGAGACAACTCCAAAAGCTTCTCCAAGGATCTCCTAAATGCTACTGATTGTTACTAAAATTCCAAACTGCACCAAATATCTGCAAAATTTTGCACAAGTTTTCAAGTAGGATTTCCAGCAGGCATTCCTCAAGATTTACAGAATTTTATCTCCTCGTTCCATGAGCACATTTAACGGATCTACTCCAAATTCTGGATTCAATTCCAACAGTAGAGTGGATTCCAACAGCTGTCGATTCAGGTACTTCAGATATTGTTCCCGACTACTTCACGCTACTCCAACAAAAGCTAATCTCTTTTTTTCTTACCTAATCTGTGTAAACTTTCCAACCCTCAGTGGAATATTAGCACGAAACAAAATGAATAGATTGAAACAACAATGAAATCTACACAAAAACCACATCAGACACCGCATGACGAGACGTGGTTCAGGCGTGCATCCGAACACCATCTGCACGGTGAACAAAAACCCGGCGGGCGGCAGGGAGCGCTAGTGCCCATTCGCAACTAGTTGAAAACTCCAATAAAATCGAGTGTGAGGTTTGATTGTTTCTCAATTAAGTAACATCGATACGGTCGCTGTACGTCCCTCCTGTGGGAGGATGTTCGTGTGGAATACAGCAGGAGGCACATGTTGCCAACAAATACGGTACCACCACCATCATCACACCCGTCCCTTCCCCCCCACCCGGTGGCATCGAGATGTGCGAGAGTTCATAAATTTGGCCAACAGTAGTAAGAGGAAGAAAGTTTTTCTTCCTTTTACCCGTACCAAAACCCAAAAACGCCCAGTAATCGGTGGAAAAGTTCCGGTCCCGTAGCTTCCTTTACTTGCCGTGCCGTTCTGGCATTGCACGGCACCCACGGCGCGGGAAGTGTAGTCGGAGTTCCACGAAAGTTATCATGTCACACTATAATTTCTCTTTCATTATCTTTAGTTTTACTGGTCGTGCGTGTGCATGTGTGCACTCGTGTGAGCGTCTCGACACACACACACACGGTGGATGGACCAGAACAGGGCGTCCGTAGTTCCGGTTGAGTATATTTTTTTTTGTTACCCAATGTATCGATTGGTTTGTTTACCGGAGCGAAAAGTTGCTCATTTGCTCGAAGTTGCTCGCGCAACCATTTCTTCGAAGAATTTGCCGAGCGAAAGTTTTTGCCCGACTATTCGTTTAAAGTGCGGCATTCGTTAAGGATGGAAGGGGAAGGTGATTGAAGAACTTTTCTTTTTTCCTGTGGCCACGAATTGCGGCACGATGCACCGAGTTCGTTGCACCGCTGCATTATCTGAGGCAAGTGATCACGGTGGATTAGATTCAGTGCTTCGAACAAAAGTTTTTGGTAAGTTTCGTGATATTAAATTAATGGTTCCTGGGTCTTATTTCCAAGAGTTCTTCCCAATTGATGAAGCACGGTTTCAATAATCTATAATAAAACAAGTTGAACGTCTCACAGAAATGTTGGGGTTATTTTGCAATATTTTTATTTAAATTTTATTAAAGTAAACCTTTAATTCCTGATAAGAAATTCAAACAATAATTTAATTTCAATTAACACCCGAAAGTCGTATACGATCGTCCCAAAAATTCTATTGTACACAATTTCACACCGTACTCTCCAAATCCTTTAGCAAAACGAGCCTGTCGACGGGCTGTCGACGTAACTGCAAATCAGTTAATATTCACCACACTTCCCATCCTGGTACATAAAAAAACAGGGCAAACCACGAAGAACCCAATGTCCGGTACCGAATGTGACCCTCCTTTACGCCTGCTGCCGTGCTTAGAAATCACAGAGTTCGTGACACTGTGTCGACATTTCCTGGGTTGCAGGTTTGACTCTTTCTTCAAGACCACCGGTTCCTCGGCCGGTGCAAGTTAAAGTATCTTCTCCCTAACCGGCCCTGCATTGTGTGAAAGCTGGGAAGTTCGTATGCAAAAAAAAAAAGAAACGAGGCAAGGATTCAATTCGCAGCCAGTGAAGCTGACGTGGCCGGGATGCCATGCCAATGTGTCTCCCGTTACTGAAGGGCTCAGTGGACAACGAGGCCCCATAAATTGTGCTCAGATGTCGTCTGCGCTACAGTGTAGAATTTATGGATTATGACGGTGCCCTTGCCGATGGGATTCGCTTCGTCAGTTTGCTTAGCCCTGACACATGATGATCCCTCGGGGGCGCATGAAGTTTGCTAGCACCAAACAGAGAGAGAGAGAGAGAGCAAGACAAAAAGTGCAAAAAAAAGGAAGAGAAAGAAATCGAAGGAATACTGTCTCTTTACATCCAGTACTTTTGCCGCTCTAACGTACAGGATGTGAAGCGCCAAATGCAGGATGCATCCAAGAACCAGTACGAGACCTTTCAGGAAATTCGGACATTGAATCGCGTCTGTTGCGGAGAATGGGAGCGCATGCACTGCGTTTCATTACTTTATCCGATACCCTTGATAGAAAGGCGCTTCAGCAGGCGATAGTCTCGGTAGCGGTGGATGCATATGCAAAGTAGTAGATACGAAATTTTACCCCGGCACCAGTTTTTATGGCTCAACATCCTCAAACTCGGCTGGTTAGGTTTTGTTTAACTCTTGTGCGCGTATTTTGAAGTGCCACGCTAACCACCTTCCAGTACGGAGAGCTCTATTCAATGTAACTACCAACAAATTTCTAGCGAATTAAATGCACAATCAATTCTGTAACAAACAACAAGCACAAACAAGAATGGACGTAATAGCCTTTCTTTTCTCAGAATTTAAACTTAAAAATTGAATACTTTAGTTATACTTTTAGACCGTACTAATGTGTGATATGTTAAACAGTTGTGGACTTCCATTTTACCAACATCTAAAATTAACTTCATTATTCCGGCTATTCAAAGTAACAAACATTGCTCGTCTAATTATACTTGGAAAGTTTACTTCAGAGTTCAGGATGTGGAAATAAAATTGCCACAAAATTTCTACAGAATTTACTCAAAGTGCTTCAGGTTTACAGTGAAATCTTTCGTGCACATTCATTCAATTTAATAAGTTAAATTATGCACATAACTTCTTGAGCTACAAACAATGTATCCACTCCATTTCCATAATAGGATTGAATCTAATCTTGACTGGCAACCATCAGAACTGACGTCATTTCTCAAGGAACTGTAGAATGACTTCGGTTTTTCTGAGATTTTTTTAATGCCCAAACAAGAATCCTCATCTTAAAAAATTTACAATACATTTGAGGATGTCTACATGCAATGTACTAAAATTTCCAAGAATTTTAGTACAACAAAAAATTTAGTACAACAAAGACCAAATCAAAAAATATTCTTTTTCATTCTCTTTTTTAATTTACTCTAGTGTTCTAGGTTTGCTTCTATTTTATAGCAAAATTTATAGCAAATGTTAATTACCTTTCAATAAAACCCCTTTCCAACGAGTTTCTTTTCACTCTTCCCCCGAATTGCTTTTCGTGCGCAATATAATGCATACATTTGCACGCTCATATCTTCCTGCAGCAGTTTGTGAAGATGAATATCGTCATGAAATAAACATTGATATTGATTCCCATCGTCATTCATTAGCGTTATTTAAGGATGATTTTTTTTTGCTTCATTTTAATTTTCCAAATTTTCTTCAGCCGCATTTAATTCGGTTTATCCTTAACAGACACAAACAACAAAACGCTGAAGAAATATTTCGCACGGGCCAAATTAATTGGCCCAAAAATTGAAATGCATCGCCCAATATATGCCCCGCGTGGCTTTAATGAAAAAGTGTTTATTATGTTTTTTGGTGCCTTTCGTTTTTTTTCCTTGGTTTTTGAAAAATTAACGAATGCACTTACCGACGACCACGCATCGATCATGAGGTGCGCTCGTGCACGTTTTTCCACAGGGCTACTACTATTCCAATTCTGCACAAATAATGCACCATCATTTCGGGAGGGTTTTTTTGTTTTGTTTGATATATTTTTTTCATCCCCTTTATTTTGCTTCACATCACAGCACTTTGCACAGCGTAAGCAAACAAATGTTTCCTTTTTGTGATGTCAATTGGCTGAAGTTTGGTTTTTTTGCGTTTCACTCAAAAAAAAATTATTTTTTTGTTTTTTTTTGGGTACCATTTTCCACGTCGCAATTTTCATTTCCCGCACCGGGTTATGGTGAGAGTTTAAATTATGCAGCTCTTCAGTTTGATTTCCGCTTGCGCTTTCGGTCAGGCACGCCGAACTGCAACCGAACACGGGCTTCAAAGAGAACGGGTGCAAGGCAAAAGAGCAGCCGGTAAAATGCAAATCGTTTCGATTCTGGTGAAAATCCGATTCCATTTCTATCATCTGTGAGATAACACACACCCACACACACACACATCTTTCCGCTCATACAATACTACTACAAACGGTACGGCTGGCACAACTTCGGAATGCGATTGTCGACGACCTTGGTAAAAGGAAATGGACTCGAAAATTTTCCACCATGTATCGTTACCGTGGTACGCTTTATGATAAATGCTCATCCGTCACGTTGCATCCCGCCAGGTTTGTGTAACGGTTTTCTCTTTTTTCTGCCACCGAGCTGTCAGGCAGGGTTTTCGTCAAATCAAGACTTTCCACTGACGCTCGCGAAAAATTGACTTATTTATTCGATGATTTATGATGTGTATCTTTTTTGGTACACTGGGTGATGTTTTCGCGTCTCGCTCAAAGGAGTGTTTCGTTTATGCTTCTGAAAGCTTTCATTTATTTCCACGAATTACTTTGCAAATACCTGAAGCCCGGTGGAATGTGCGGATATTAAAAACAAAGAAAATAACATATTAAGGAAAATTCCTCAAGCTTCAACTCTTAAGAAATATTCTTTTTCACTCATCTTTTAATAACGTTGAAACAAAAACAATTCTAAGAAGAAAATATAAATAGAAATTTATTTTTTAAGAAAAAGCTAACTCATACTATAATACAGTAAAACCACGATTATCCGGGGTGGGATTAACCGTTCGCCGAAAATTTACAGCTTTTCAACCGTGGTGAACATTTATACTGATGTCAGGTTGGTTAGAATTATTAAAATCATCAACAGATGATATACAGTGGAGCTCTGACTATCCGGGTACCTTTTATCCGGCTGTCTCATTATCCGTGCCATCATCATCATATCGTCATCATATCAAATCCAGCCATGTTTTATTTTAATGCATGAGATCTGAAGTGCGTTTATACTCGTGCGCATTTTCCAAGGAACAGGACGTACACACATGTGTACACTCTGTATAAGAGTTATAGATTTCCGGAAAAATGACTATTCTTGATACTTTATTTTTATTGACTCAGACTTGGGAGAAGGTTAAGGATGTAATTCTACTTCGGTCTTGAAATTTCGTAAATTGGCGGATTGTATCTTGGAAAAATCTTCAAAAACTATCATGTTTGGAACATTTAGGCGAGGAAAGCGTAGGGAAGTGGATACTAATAGACTCTAATTGTTCTGGATACGAATTCAAAAGCGACACAGGTATTAATATAGAAACACGATGCAATACGGACGATGAATCTAATCCAGAATCAGAAGATGAAGGTGGAAGG
>CM028102.1:13249340-13376203 GCA_016170015.1 Anopheles longipalpis
CTAATTGTTCTGGATACGAATTCAAAAGCGACACAGGTATTAATATAGAAACACGATGCAATACGGACGATGAATCTAATCCAGAATCAGAAGATGAAGGTGGAAGGTAACTGAAAACCCCTATAGCTTTCAACTCTGCAAAACAAAATCGTATGCTGATGAGTTGTTAGAATTCATAGACAGCAAGGACAGCTACTTAAACGTAGGAAAAATAAGAGCAAATATTAAAATGTACTATATAAACGCATACCTGTCAAATACACCTTGTGAACCTTTTATCCGTGTTGTTCGATTAACCGGCCACCATTGAGTCCTAACGTGCCCGGATAATAAGCGCTCCACTGTATTTGAAATGATTTTATTTCACGGTCTAAATTTTAATTGTTATTTGATAATAATTTGCTTGATCCAGAATCATTTTTAGCATCAAAAGGACCACCATAGTATAGTATATAGATAGTATATACGCTTTATTTAGATATATAAATGCCCTTGATATTTAAAGGACTTCTTCTTCTTCTTCTTGGCTTTAACGACCTTACAGGTCACGCCGGCCATTTCTGGCTTACTAGACTTATTTTACCACGTAGCCGGATAGTCAGTCCATGCTAAGGGAAGACGGTCCGGATGGGATTTGAACCCGGTCCTGCCGTGTGGACCGGCGCCGTTTATCGCATGCTTCACCGGGCCGCCTCTAAGTCCCTAATTTAGGGGAATATTATCCGTGAAAATCGATTAACCGGCATCAGTCCGGTCCCGGGCAATCCGGATAATCGACGTTCCACTGTATTTGAAATGATTTTATTTTACGTTAATTGTTATTTGATAATAATTTGCTTGATCCAGAATCATTTTTAGCATCAAAAGGACCACCATAGTATAGTATATAGATAGTATATACGCTTTATTTAGATATATAAATGCCCTTAATATTTAAGGGACTATTATCCGTGGAATTCGATTAACCGGCATCAGTCCTGTCCCAAGCACCCCGGATAATCGACGTTCTACTGTATGTCCATATTCGCTCCGTAACGCCTTAAAGTATGCAATTCTCATTACTTAAGCTCAATGTTCGTTCCTGTATTCGGAGTGTTTTTATTTGAAGAACCCAACATTTTAAAAAAAATAAAAAAAATAATAAAAATAAAGTAAAAATTATCTTCAAAACTATTTGAAATAAAAAATGTATTATTATAATAACATAATAATTATTAATTAACGAACTCATCAGTCGTGTTCACAACTACGCAATAAACTTAGATCTTTTCATAGAAAATTCCCTCACAAGCTAACGGGTTTTAAGTTTAAATTATAAATCACATAATAAATACGAAAGTACAATTACAGTCACCCTAGACTCTTTTACCTACTGATCGCACTGACAACACCAAACATCTAAAGGATCCTATTTGTTTATGTTGCTGATTAAGTTTACGTTCTACAGTGTATGCTTACCGTTTTGTATCGAGCGCTTCAAATATCTTTCGAACCGAAAACAACGGTTTTCCAAACCCCGGAAACTCTCGTTGCGCAAACATTATCGAACGTGTAGCGGTGATGTAAATCGAGCCCGTCCAGTGCTGCTTGCCAATTACAGCATGTCCGCATTTATACTAAAACCGGAGTTCCCGGCCGAAAGGTATGGCAGTACTGCGCGCCAGACGGACGGCTCTTCAACCGGATGACCCATGGAAGAGAGAGAGACGCAAACCGGACGAGTGGGAAAGTTTTATCCCAACCAAAATCCCGTTTCACTAAAACCCAGACATAATGGGTATAATGATGGCATACGATTTGCCATACCAGAAGGATGGTTTGGGGCTTCTTGTTTGGTCTTTGAAATAAAAATCTCTTCCTCGTCTAACGTTACGTCCGACTGTCCAGGCAAACAGGGCCGTACCGGGGTTGACTTCGCTGTCGACTTCGACTACGTGTGACTATCTTCTTTTTTTTTGGAAGTTGGTGTGTAATTTTAACGCTATCTCTGATTACCAGTACCACAGCGCCACAGATTGTAATACTCTGGCTGTCAAGCATCGTGGCTTCGTCGTAAACTGGAAGACATCGACCAACAAACCTCACAACAAAAACCCACAAAAACCGGAAATGACGTACGTTCCTTTCGAAAGGCATTCCAGAGCCCGGTTTGCCCACAAAACGTCAAAGCCAAAACCCAAAAACCACCAAACCATCGGTACAACTTGCCGAACTCCCTGTCATGTACGTGTGATGCATCCGACAGCTGCTTCTTCATGATTGTTGGAGCTCCATCATCTAGCTCGTCGATGTTGCAATCACCAGAACTCAGCCAGTTCCCGG
Organism: Anopheles longipalpis; assembly: GCA_016170015.1. Classification (NCBI taxonomy): domain Eukaryota; kingdom Metazoa; phylum Arthropoda; class Insecta; order Diptera; family Culicidae; genus Anopheles; species Anopheles longipalpis. The sequence goes on from CM028102.1 coordinate 13,251,663, forward strand.
TCTTAAGAAGCGACTGGTGTCTCAAAACACAAAACCATTATCCAGCAAAACCAGCAAAAGCACTAAATAGCCTCCGTACCTATTTTACGTAAAATTATTCGTCTCATATTCGCATACGCGGCCAAATCTCCCCCTCCAGGGGGGGCGAGAGCATGGGCTTTAAGCTATCACCTGAAATGCTTCTTCAACCAGGCAGTCTCAAAGTGGAATTCATTAGTGGCCTATTGACCTGGGCCCTGGTCTACCGGGAAACCGGTTGCTCCGGTCGGGGGGAGGCATATTTACAAAATTGATGGCTGCTCATGACACACCCTGTCACTCGGGTAACGGGTGAACGATCCACCGGCAATGTTGCAGTTTGAACAGGTACCACTGTCCTTTTGCACGACTCNAACACACATGGGCTACGTAAACACGAAACTGCTCTCTCTAAAAGGTCTCGTAATGAATTGGAACATTGAACATAGCAGAAATATCTCAGTGATCCATAACAAAATCATAAAACACCGTAAGCAGATTGCATTAAGAAGAAATCTTATCCTTAACATTTTGGAAATTCCAAAAACCAAAGGCAACTGCGAAACATTCCAAATAATTCCACTATCAACGGATAACAAAATAATAATAAGTATTCAGCCATACATTGTCCGCAGTGAACAGCAGGTTTACGCCACAAAAATTCCTAGCAAAGTTCAACTTCTATCAGTTAAACGATAGCTGCGTATACCCACTACTGATGGGTAAAGAAACCTATTGCAGTGCAATATTCAACAACGAAACTTCCGTCAAACCATCAAAAAACAATAAGATTCGACAACGACAACGCGAGAGGGATACAAATGAAATCAAACTGTGACCCACACAATCGATCGTTGTATGGAAAAATTGTTATAACGTTTAACAATTGTACAGTACATCTAAACAACGAGACATTTGTATCAGAGGAATACATCAATGAAAACGAAGAATTTAGAGGAGCTATGCCTGATTGAAAATGTTTCGTTAAAACAGTACGAACATAGAACTGTACTATTTACTGGCCTGGGAGGAATATCAGTCCTGATCTTGCTAATGCTGTTTACAATTAGCTGTCTCTTAAGAAAACGAATAACGGTCACTGTTCGACCCGGAGATAGAAATGCAAACTCTTGAGTTCGAGGACGGACTCTTTTCTTCCCCCCGGAGGAGTTATGCAACGAAGCACAGTCTAAACATCGTTCCCACAGGTTTCCACTGGTAACGATGTCATATTACAACCTCTGCCTGACCAACGAAGCCACGCGACACCGCCACACCCCATCCGACATCAGACACGTCTGGCGATGCACAATTCTGCAACGCCTGCAACCAACAGAACAAATTCCATAACCCACAGTTCCGCACCGTCAGCAGTCTCCGTATCCGGCAAGCCCCAATTTAATGTTAGAATTAAGATTCAGTCTGTTTTGTTCCATCATCAAATAAACAACTCATAATTATATAAATGCCCTTAATATTTAAGGGACTCCGTGGAAATCGATTAACCGGCATCAGTCCTGTCCCAAGCACCCCGGATAATCGAAGTTCTACTGTATGTCCATATTCGCTCCGTAACGCCATAAAGTATGCAATTCTCATAACTTAAGCTCAATGTTCGTTCCGGTATTCGGATAGTTTTTATTTGAAGAACCCAACATTTTAAAAAAAATAAAAAAAATAATAAAAATAAAGTAAAAATTATCTTCAAAAATATTTGAAATAAAAAATGTATTATTATAATAACATAGTTTTTAATTAACGAACTCATCAGTCGTGTTCACAACCACGCAATAAACTTAGATCTTTTCATAGAAAATTCCCTCACAAGCTAACCGGTTTGAAGTTTAAATTATAAATCACATAATAAATACGAAAGTACAATTACAGTCACCCTAGACTCTTTTACCTACTGATCGCACTGACAACACCAAACATCTAAAGGATCCTATTTGTTTATGTTGCTGATTAAGTTTACGTTCTACAGTGTATGCTTACCGTTTTGTATCGAGCGCTTCAAATATCTTTCGAACCGAAAACAACGGTTTTCCAAACCCCGGAAACTCTCGTTGCGCAAACATTATCGAACGTGTAGCGGTGATGTAAATCGAGCCCGTCCAGTGCTGCTTGCCAATTACAGCATGTCCGCATTTATACTAAAACCGGAGTTCCCGGTGCCGAAAGGTACGGCAGTACTGCGCGCCAGACGGACGGCTCTTCTACCGGATGACCCATGGAAGAGAGAGAGACGCAAACCGGACGAGTGGGAAAGTTTTATCCCAACCAAAATCCCGTTTCACTAAAACCCAGACATAATGGGTATAATGATGGCATACTATTTGCCATACCAGAAGGATGGTTTGGGGCTTCTTGTTTGGTCTTTGAAATAAAAATCTCTTCCTCGTCTAACGTTACGTCCGACTGTCCAGGCAAACAGGGCCGTACCGGGGTTGACTTCGCCGTCGACTTCGACTATGTGTGACTATCTTCATTTTTTTTGGAAGTTGGTGTGTAATTTTAACGCTATCTCTGATTACCAGTACCACAGCGCCACAGATTGTAATACTCTGGCTGTCAAGCATCGTGGCTTCGTCGTAAACTGGAAGACATTGACCAACAAACCTCACAACAAAAACCCACAAAAACCGGAAATGACGTACGTTCCTTTCGAAAGGCATTCCAGAGCCCGGTTTGTCCACAAAACGTCAAAACCAAAACCCAAAAACCACCAAACCATCGGTACAACTTGTCGAACTCCCTGTCATATACGTGTGATGCATCCGACAGCTGCTTCTTCATGATTGTTGGAGCTCCATCATCTAGCTCGTCGATGTTGCAATCACCAGAACTCAGCCAGTTCCCGTTCTTAAGAAGCGACTGGTGTCTCAAAACACAAACCCATTATCCAGCAAAACCAGCAAAAGCACTAAATAGCCTCCGTACCTATTTTACGTAAAATTATTCGTCTCATATTCGCATACGCGGCCAAATCTCCCCCTTCCAGGGGGGGAGAGAGCATGGGCTTTAAGCTATCACCTGAAATGCTTCTTCAACCAGGCAGTCTCAAAGTGGAATTCATTAGTGGCCTATTGACCTGGGCCCTGGTCTACCAGGAAACCGGTTGCTCCGGTCGGGTGGGGGCATATTTACAAAATTGATGGCTGCTCATGACACACCCTGTCACTCGGGTAACGGGTGAACGATCCACCGGCAATGTTGCAGTTTGAACAGGTACCACTGTCCTTTTGCACGACTCGTACAGCTTTGTTCACCGTCTTTGTTCGCCGGTGGTAAAGAGCTTTCGGCACCTGGCAAATGGCGTGTTTTTGGAGAGAGAGAGAGAGAGAGAGAGAGAAAGAGAGAAAATCATTTTTGTCGACCCCTTGGTTGGTTGGCTGTGTGTGTGTGTGTGGTTCAATCTGCAACCGAGCGTAATGGGAATTGCTCAATTATGAGGTTAAAGAAATTGCCATTCTGCACCACTAGAGATGACGATACTGTTGTGTGTCGGCATTTGCGTTGAGAACAAGCATTGTGTACACGGGGGGAGGGGGCGCACTATGGGACGTAAAAGGGACAGGCGGAACGGCAAAGTGTCACGACTTCTTCCCCAACCCAACACACACACACACACATGTCAAGCTGTCAAAATGGTAGGCAAACGATTTTGAAGGGGGGAGGGGAGGGAGGCTGGAGGAGGGGGTTGAAAATGGCGGCATCGTGGCGGCCCCAAGAACCAGGGGCAAATCAGCAGTTTCATCACGTTTGAAGATATTTTCAAGACATTATTAGATTTTCCTGGCAAAGGCTTTACTTATCGTTAATAATTCCCTTACGGTAACCGGAAACGGGCTTTGCCTACGCGCCCGAACGAACCTGCTTGTGAAACCGCACGGCACCCCCTTTTCTTCTTCCCTCTTCTCCTTCTCCTCCTCCCTCCGGGGCACAAACAGCCGGAAGAACATTCGCCGATGTTCGCGTCGGAAGTGAAAAGGTTGCGGGACACACAACAGAGAAAATGGCGATGAAACGATCGCGTCGCCTAGATCTTTTGCATCATGTCACAACGCCGTGAATCCGGTGGTAAGAAAGGCTAGCATAAACATCGGTCTGCATCGCTAGTCGGCTTATGTCTTTGAAAAGAGCTGCAAAAGGCCCTCCCTCCCTTTACCCCCTTAAAAAGCTAACCATTTTGCCTAAACTGCGAAGGTTTTTAACCTTCCTCCCTCTAAGCACACACGTTTGAAGCAATGGGAGGGGAGGGAAAAATCTCGCGAACCGGTATAGTACCGGGAAACTGCTTGCGCGATCTCACTCGAATCCTCCAAGGTGCCAATCCGACGAACACAATCAACCGAAGCTACCGGGGGTGAATACAAATTTCATCATACAATTTTCCCAATTTTCTCTCACAAACTGTGTCGTGGTTTTTTACTCGGTAAGCGAAGGAGGGGAGTTGGGACAGGAAGCTGTCTGTTTTAAGGCAAATGTAGGAAACACGCGTAACGCACACCGGGCGCACGCTTCGCTAGACACGCGGTTCGCTGAACACTCGTGGTTTGGCATTGACGTTCGGTCAATGTTTTTTCTCTCCCCCATTTCTTAGACGCTGCTTTAGAAGAACACTTCATCCGGGAGAGGGGGAGGTTTGCGGTTTCGAGTAAAACAACTTGCGTCAAATCTTCCCTGCAAAACACTATTTTACCATTTTGTGTTGCAAAAAACTGGTTCCCTTGCTTTATGTGAAATATTATGCAAAAGTATTTTTTTTGCGTGAGTTAAGAACTGGTTGGTGTGTAAGTATCAGTAATATATTACACACATGGCTTCCATGACTATTACCCCCTTAAAATAGCTGAAAAATTTTCTTATCTATCTTACGGAATTTTCCGGTAAGCAGTGCATTTCTATTCCAACATCTTAATTCAATTAAATCGAAGGAAAACCCCGAGTTAGCATTACTAAAAAATTTCTATCCAAGTGGAATTTTTATTTTCCCCCAAACCGGTAAGTTTCCCTTCCATAAGCGAAGAGATACGACAAGCTGCCGGTTTACATTTAATTCCAGTAAAGTGTTTGAAAGGAACGTTAAACAAAGAGCATGAATGTAGGTTTGTGCTTGTGGTAAATGGAGTTTGCTCCACTTGCGGATGCATGTATGTTGTACAGTTGGTGCACATTTTAAAAACTGCATAAAAATTGAATGAAATGTAATGCAAATAATTAAAATATGCATATGAATTCAAATTCGTATTTAATAGTAAATTTTTAGAACATCTGTTAAGTCGACTCCATGAAGTACCAGGCGTCTCCATGGAATTTGTTTTTTATTTTATTATTTTAATACAAATTTGTATACTCTTTTTCACACGCTTCATAAGTATTTTAAAAATGAAAAAAAAATAGATAACTCTATGACGAATGTCGACAATATGAATAATATCAACTCATACAATGTAATGCAAATAATTTAAATAAGAATATTAATTCCAACTCGCATTTACTAATCAATTTTTAAAAGAGCTCTTAAGACGACTTCATAAAGTACCAGGCGTCTCCATTGGAAAAAAATATTTTTGTTATTTTTTAAAAATTGTAATACAAATTTTTTATATTCTTTTTCATACATTTCATGAGTATTTTAAAAATAAAAAAAATAAATATCAGTGTATAAAATATTTTAAAATATTTTATAAACAGCAAATATTTTTTATTCAATCTAAGACCACCCTCGACATTATATTGATACCAATTTAACGAACTCGTACATAAAATTAAATCGTAAAGCGATAAGATTCGGGAAGAAAACGTTACTTATTACCACAATGGAAATCAAACGGAAAGCTGTCAAATCACGCGAAACGCTTAAGAAGAGAATTTACTTCGCTTCTGTCAAAGTGAAGCTGTCAAAGTGAAACTGTCAAAGTGAAGCTGTCAAAGTGAAGCTGTCAATTTTAGTAAAAAATATACGCAATGTAGCACAATTTCAAAAAAGCTTTCACTGAAGGTTTAATAGTGTAGTGGTGTCCAACAGGTGAGATTTAAAAAAAAAGTTTTTATTTCTTGGATGATAAATAATCAATTCGAAGAAGAATATTTTAAATTAGTCTGAAACTATTTACATTATTAAGTTTTCTGTCAGATAGTAAGAAATATGCGCCTTAAAAGGTTAAACTGCATACAATCCCATTTATTGGAAATTCGTTTCCCACTGTAAACAATGGTTCGCGAATGGTTCTAGCAAAAAAAGGCAAATTATTTCAACCATCTCCACAGCAACGACTGCCCCCGATACAGCCAAGACACGCTGTCCTACCAACGTGCTATCCACGATGAAGTCATATGGAAGCAACAATGACAGCCTGTAGGCGTGTTGCTAACATCGCATCTGACGTTCGATGGGCGATATGTGTTACTGTTTTTTTTTTTTTGACTGGCNTTTAAATACTTTCTTTTCCTTAAAACAACTTTTTGTTGGCCATATTTTCCATTGAATTGATCAAAAAACATCTTCGAAAAAAGATTACAATTACATGAAATACGTAGCATTTGTCAAACACTGTTTGTTGTCGCTGACGAAAAGAGAGGCAGCATGAGTGATTGTTTGTGTGACCAAATTTGAGGAAAACCTCAAACGGCCACGGCAACACTGGTTTTGAGACGTTTTTTGAGGGATTTGAGTGACTGAGGAAGTTTGAGGGAAAGTCTCAGCTGTCGTGGCCCCGCAGCTTAAGACCACCCTCGACATTATGATTGATACCAATTTAACGAACTCGTACATAAAATTAAACCGTAAAGCGATAAGATTTGGGAAGAAAACGTTACTTATTACCTCAATGGAAATCAAACGGAACGCTGTCAAATCACGCGAAACGCTTAAAAAGAGAATTTACTTCGTTTCTGTCAAAGTGAAGCTGTCAAAGTGAAACTGTCAAAGTGAAACTGTCAAAGTGAAACTGTCAAAGTGAAACTGTCAAAGTGAAACTGTCAAAGTGAAGCTGTCAATTTTAGTAAAAAAAAAGAGCAAGTAAAAAAAAAAAAAGTTTTTATTTCAGTATTTGGATGATAAATAATCAATTCGAAGAAGAATATTTTAAATTAGTCTGAAACTATTTACATTATTAAGTTTTCTGTCAGATAGTAAGAAATATACGCCTGAAAAGGTTAAACCGCATACAATCCCATTTACTGGAAATTCGTTTCCCACTGTAAACAATGCTTCGCGAATGGTTCTAGCAAAAAAAAGGCAAATTATTTCAACCATCTCCACAGCAACAACTGGCCCCGATACAGCCAAGACACGCTGTCCTACCAACATGCTATCCACGATGAAGTCATATGGAAGCAACAATGACAGCCTGTAGGCGTGTTGCTAACATCGCATCTGACGTTCGATGGGCGATATGTGTTACTGTTTTTTTTTTTTTGACTGGCCACTTTACCACCATGGGAAACATCAATTTGTGCACGGGAACGCTGTCATCCGGTACAGGGGAAGGAAGAGAAAAAAAACCCTCCCGACCCATCGATGGGCCGCGAGCACAATTGCCTCGTACCGATGTGTTCGCCATTTGAAGGGTGGTTTTTATTATTATTATTTTTTTTTTTTGCTGCACAAATAGCTACTCCATCAGCCAGCAAACGGTATGGCATTACGTGTACCGTACACCATTTGCTTTTGGGGGATTTTTCAACTTACCAATTGCTGAAAAGCAGACAAGTCGTACAGCCGGCCATTCCATAAGCCAATCCTGCCAGAGGATCAGGATCAGCCGGCGGGGGGAGGGGGAGGTAGAAAAAAAACCCTCCCAATGGATTGTTGGTATCCCATTTTCCGTTTTCCGTTGCACTTTCGTACAGCTCTCGCTTTCGCTTTTCCGCATTTTTTATTTTATTTTTTCATTTCGGCCCGTTTATGCCCGCTTTCGCTGTCTTGCATTTCCGCTGTTCATTATGGCAGCATGGCGCTTGGCGAAGCGGAAAAACTAGCGAGCGGAAAATAAAAATTTGTTTCAGAAAATAAATCTCCACTACCCCCTTTTTTTGGGTGGGGAGGCGTGGGGTGAAGTAAGGGCGGGGTAGTTGCCTTTGCTCCCATTCTCTTTCAATCTGCACTCTTGTTTTTTTTTTTGTATTCCTCTACAATACCCAAAAAAAAATGTACGGCATGCAAGTTTTGTGCAAGCTACAGCCGAATAACCCCCCTTTAGGCTAGTTTAATTTTTATTCCGCTTTATTTCGCTCTCCACCTCGAAATCGGTTAGTAGTATTTGCAGTTGAATGAACAGCTCACTTTAGCGAAATCCATTCATAGTGGGTTTTTTTAAATTCTTCCTGCCTTTTTCTTCTCTTTATTGCTGTTGCTACTTTACTCATCTTTTATTATTATCCCATTTTTCTATCTAACACCGCGTAGTGTGCTTCACTAATTGTTGGAGTTTGTTTGTTAGGTGTGATATTTTATTTTTATTTCTAGACAAAAAAAACATTTTACAATTTTTCCTGAGAGCTTTTTTAGTATGTTCATTTTTTTGTTTTTAGCTTACAATGACCCTTCAATTTTTTTAAAATTTCACTCCTTGCTAAGCTTAATATGAATTATTTTTCTATTTTTTAAATTGTATATCGATGCTTTTTACGCTTAAGGACGATTGATGGTGCTACAGTGCAATAAAAATAAAAGTCCTAGCAATTTAAAAATAAAAAAAAACATTTATTTTTGATCTGGTTTAATGAACGATTCAAGACCGAAAACCTCCCAGCGAAGCAAACCTATACGAATGGCATGTAAACAGATATTCTTTTCTTGGCGAAACGGGGGGAAAGGAGGGAAAGAAACAGTTACCGTCTAGACCGGTCATCATATGTATCGGATCGTGTAGCGTAAGGGGCTGCTTCTGATTGGTTCTGAAGAGCATTTGCAATTAATTCACTTCAGGTACACCTGGACGATGATATGCGCACTGGTGTAGGGCTATTTTTTTTCTTCCCTTCTCCTCCTCCCCCTTTCTTCTTTCAAATCACCAAACGACCATTCTATCGAGCATTCATCACGATTCGCTGGTAGCTAATTATACCTAGCAGATGTTGCACGATCGAATACGAATGCGATACAGCCGGTAAAGCAATTTATCACTTTACCGATTATTACCAGAGAAATGGAAAGTGCCAGGTAGGTGTTGCCCCCGGTTGGATTTAGGTGGGCGTTAATCAAATTGATAATCCCGTATCCCGATTCAAGCCCATTAACCTTCAAGTTAAAAGTGTACGATGCGCACATCGATTGAAATTATTAATCTACAGTGATTCATGACTTCTTCTTAGTGTCGTCTTCACTAAAAGCTAATTAAAAATGACACTTAATCACTAACAAAAAAAATTAATTATAAAAAAATATTTTACATTTTTCTATATTAATGTAGTTTGAAATATGGCGAATTTTACTTATTTCTGTAATAAAAAAAAATATTAAAGATTTTTTTTTATTTTAATTATGTTGCGCACTGTAAATGGAGACGCCCAGTACTTGACTTGGTGGTCGCAATTTTTAGTCAAAAAATCATTTATTTTAAATTTAAAGCGATTTAATATTCCCAAGCGTAATAGTATAACACAATATGCGATTTAAATATTGTATAAATAAATATAAATAAAAATATATTTACAATATTAACCACATAAGTCGACTATTTGAAAAACAACTCAATATTTAATCGTTTAAGCATTGTTTAAGCCCGCTTTTCTCATCGAACAAGTTTGTGTTAAATATTTCAATCAACATTATCGAAAACTTATGCCCCTAAATTAGACCGACCTAATAGAAGCCGCTCATTTGCCTATCGGCCCCCGTACAATCGGAGATGTGTCGTGGTTTGGAAATTGTTTTTTTCTCTCTCTCTACTGTCGAACTCCCACACGTATACGGGACGGGAAGTCAATGTTTTGTACCTTGGCGAAAAGGAAGAGAAAAAAAAACCAGGTCTAAAAAGGCTTTTACCGTGCCTGGATACAACACAGCAGCTAATCCAGCAGCAACCAGTTTTTGGTGGTTGTGGTACATATTTTGCAAGTAAACCAACCGGCTGAATATCCTGGGCAGGGCGGGAAAGGGGGTTTGCCGAGACAAAACAAAAGCACGCTTTTGTTTAGCAGCGCGGTGCGAAGGTAGTGCCGATATAGATAGGGCGAAATGGTTGTTTAATCGTAGTTGACCTCGTTTCGATACGGGGCCCGTACCGATTCGATACGGTTGCATGCGCATCGATTGTTGTCCTATATTTTTGCACGAAACGGGTAGTAAGAAGAGGGCGGGGTGGGGAGGAGGGAAACAATGGTGGCCGGATGTGAAAACGGTTTCGCTCGCGTAAAGCGCAACTATCCCTTTTTGAGCCTCTCTAGCTAAAAGGGGCGAAAAAGCTCAATCCCCAAGTTAACCAAGCTGCCAAACAGTTACGGGACTAAGACCGTAGCGGTCTCCAATATTCCAACGATGGCAGCGAAGGCATAAGCATGCCCGATCTAATCAGCTCCACGGTGGTCGAGTGCTTCTAGTGGTGAGATTTTGTCTATTTTTTTTTGTAGTTGGTGAAAACTTTTGCTGGTAAGGTCAGTTTCAGGGAAGGGAGGAGGAGGGGGGGGAGACGTAAAGATGCGTAGGCTGATGTGTGGTGGAAATTGTTTTGCAACCCACAGCCACATCTACCGGGCCGAGTTCGCTGGTTGCATTCTACGGTACGCCCGCACAATTTGCCCGGAACCGAATGTTGTGCTGGGAAGGAGCCAGTGACTATGATGCCACGACGGCAGAACCGTATCTATCGTCGCAGGCACTGCACGCCAACACGTTCATGCACTCGAGCCGGAAGTCCAGCGTACCATTGGTAAGTGTATCTACGTGTGCCTATGTGTGTGTGTGTGTCTCTCTGGTGTGCTGATGATGGTATCACCAGGAAGATGGTTGGTCCCGGTGCCATATCGTACACCTATCGTGTCTTTCTATCTGATCCGGAAAATCAACATTAAAACCGAAGTGACCGAACGCGCGCCGGTGAAGGTGTTCGACTTCGTAGGTGTGAATTTTCCCAGCTCTGCCCCGTCTGGTGAATGGTGAGCCAGATAAGAGCGTGTGTGTGTGTTGGTTTCGGACCTTTTAAAAAAAAGCACGCACATTGAACCGCGAGCAGTAGAAAGTAATACCTTCAGTGAGTAAAGACGAGCCAAAGCTTCTTATTGTTTTTTTCCTTCTTTTTTAGCAGATCCACTTTGCTATTGTAATCGAAACCGAACTAACAGTATAGAATTGCAGAAAATCTCTAAGATTATGCTAATATACAGCTTGAATGTTATTTTTGTAAATTTAACCTGTAACTGCGCTTTAACTCGTATGACAGTTTTACTTGATGCAGGTGACTGTTATACTTTGATTGTTATACTTTATGATTAATTATTACGGCATTTATCCATATTGTCCATTGTTATATTTAGTTTAAAAAAATATATTTCGAATTTTAATTTTTTATTAAAACAAAAAATTACCACACAGTAATTAAAGATTTTTCTTCGTTTATCAATCAAAGCTATGTTTGATAAAATTTGAAATGAAGGAGTCAGAAGGCGGGAGGTGGAATATGTGATAAACGGCGTCGGTACACACGGCAGGGCCGGGTTCAAATCCCATCCGGACCGTCCCCCCGTAGCAAGGACTGACTATCCGGACTACGTGGTAAAATAAGTCTGTGAGGTCGTTAAAGCCAACAAGAGAGAGAGAGAGAGCCATGGGCCAACTAATGAGTAGTGATTTGTAATCCGGAGTTGAATCTTGGATCCACTCCGACTCCGCGTATGAAAGATTGATTCCGACTCCGACTAAAAACCAAAATTGACTCCGACGTGTTCGCTAGAGTTCGATCGAGTCCGAACGAATCCGATCGAGTCCGATCGAGTCCGCACGAGTCCGAACGAGTCCGATCGAGTCTGGGAGCCCGGTCGAGTCCGGTTGAGTCCGAATGGGTCCGATCGATTCCGGATGAGCCCGATCGAGCTGGACTAGTCATTCTTCAGGACACCACTCCAAAACAACCCCTCTCCCCTGCATCCCTCTCATACTACCCCTCCCCCCTCGCGATCTCTTGCCATGGCTAATTTCAACATTTTGCAGGACTCGGTCCCCCCCTCCCTCACTTCTACCGGAGTCATTCCGACTCCGACTCCAGATGGCGACGGAGTCGGACCGATCCGACTCCGGCAAAATTTATAATTTACCCATCACTACTGATGAGTCGACTCCCAAAAGATTCATTGATTGATTATCAAGATTCATGATTTTTGAAGAAAAAGAGATTCATTTGAATTAAAAAATCATTTAAATTCTTGATGTTTTACAGAAGTGATTCATACGGATTAATGAATCATGAATCTGAATCATCTTAAGTCACACAATATTAGTAAGCAAAATTAAAATAAAATATAAAAATTTTAATTATTTTTTTTTAATTTAAAATCTTATTTGATTTAAAATAGTGTGTGAATTTTTTTTAAATAAAACTATTTCGTAAAGTTCTATATAACACACACACTATAAAAAAGGAAAGATAAAAATTCCACACAAAAAAAATCGCAAGCGATATGCGACAAGAAATCTACTAGTTGTAATCCTTCCCTCAGCATAACTGTTGCAAAACTTACAACCACGAGACCACCACAGTTAAGACGGCTCCTGTAGCCTTCAACGACACCGCAACAAAATTGGGCTTGCGGAAATGAACAACCAAAAAAAAAAACAAAAAACAACAATCGTTTGTTTGTGCGACCGGTTTCACCTCGTTGTATTAAATTCTCTAACTCATCCTCCCCCCCTCCTCTTCCACCTCCTCCGTTCCTCTCTTTTTATTAAGTTGTGCTTAGGTTGTTTTTTTTTTGGGATAAGAAACAAGAAAAAAATGGAGGGCACCCTTCAGGCTGGAGAAGTAAAACCGTTTGTGCCTCGGAAAATTGTGATTTCCCTGACAGTATGGATTATACAAACCGAAGGTAGCGCGAATCGAGGCGACCGTGGCAATCGATGGTGGGTTTTTTTTCTTGCTGTTGTTCTTGTTGATTCTTGTTTAGGTCATTCCCTCCCCCACCCCATTCCGTCCTACCACGGAACCGTGCCGAGGCTTTTCTTCCGCATCCGTGTTCGTAACATTTTGGGTAACAGTCGGTGGAAGCGAGGGGTTGGAGGTGAACCACTTGATGGGAGTGAAAACAACGCACTGGAAAACAATACGCTACACAATCATAAACTATACATCGGAAGTTTTGCTGCTAACATCCACGGCTCATAAATGCGGGAGGGGAGCAACACACCGAATATATCCATAAATCAGCCCCGCAATGGAGGTCTTGCCTTTTCTTCCAGAAGGGGGGAGAAGGAGGGGGGTGGAGAGGGAACTCAACTCAATCCATCGGAATGGCGGATCGATTACGGGCTTTCCACTGTTTGTGTCTGTGTATATCCCTTTTTCTGCTTTGGAGCACACCGAAATTCGCAATACCCTCCACCCAAAAAGGGAGTCACAAAACATGGCGGCGCAAGCATAACGAGTCGTCCGAGGAGTGCAATAAATAGCATAGTCTTTCGGTGTCGGTGGAACGCCCCGGACAGGGGTGGAGAATAGTGGAAAGACACGGTACCGCAAGTACGATAGAAATGGGTCTGCCACGGCCCGGAAGCAGCTCATTCGGCGATTGCCCGTTGGCGAATGCAGGAGGCCAACCAGTTGGTACTCGGCGTGACGGTGACGGTGTGTGAGTGCGTGACTGTGTGCGTGTGTGTGTGTGTGTGTCCAAGTGTCCGGACTCTGTGACACCTATCCCAGTGGGTTTGAATAGTGCGTGGCAAGACGTCATCAGAGCCTGAAACATGTGTTGTGCCGTGCAGTGACTTGTACCAAAATCCTCGCTTCGAAGGCTGCTCCTCAAAAGCTGGGCCAGATGCAGCATCCTGGACGTTAATGGACTCCGTCAGCGATACCGCCAGCTTAGCATTATCATAACATTTACATTATAATACCTAACCTGCTACAAGTGCTGCCACACTCACCCCAAAAAACGCACGCGGGTGTAAGAACCTTGATCGATGTCCAGCTGCCATCAACCATGGCCTACGAAGTGCAAGTAATTAAACTGTACAGATCACTCTCGTCCCAAACTCTCTCAAAAATCCTGCAAAACCCTCCAAAAGACAACATTCAACGCGAGATCGCAATCAAAAATGTTTCTCTTGAAGAATAAAATTATTCTTCAAGGATTTCCAATTCTTCCAAAAAACGGATTACAACACACCGAATCGACCTGTTTTCCAATATTGGAAGAAGCGTTGGAATTTCTTGCCCACAGACATTTAGCACGCTTTTGCCCGATTTGTCGATGCGAAAAATACACACCACGAGGGCGAGGTGAGGAGGTTAAGTTTTGCGGCACCGTCAACGATCAAACCGGGTGCCATGGTAGCGTCAAGCAGCCGTCAACGGTACCTGACAGGCCGCCATGACAGTAGCTGCTCCAATTATGGAAACGGGGTCATATTTTGTGCCACCAGCTCCCTATATCCCTTCTTCCACAGTTCTTGTGTTTTAAGCCAACTCTCCTCTATACATAAATGGTCATTTTTACACGAGTTTGTTTGGGTTTTTTTGGTTCTTCCCTCCCTCTTGCTTACTCCACCACCAACTCCATGGAGCTTCAGAGTTATATTTAAGAGTCTATTTTTTGATAAAGCGCCAATTTGAAGCGCTTCTCTTACCAGCTCCAAGTGGCAAATGCTTGTGATAGCAATATTGATTAGCAAAACAAGCTTTTAAGCATTTTATTTTTACTGTACCAAAACACGCAGCGTTTTTTTTTTGGAGGTTTTTTTTTGGGAAGGATTACAGTACACGTGGAAGATTCTCCTAAACGCTAATAGCGTGTAGTAAGCCCTTACTCACTAAACAGGGATTGAGATACTCACGTTTGGTCCATTTTTGCCATTAGTTCTGAGAAATTGTTGAATTCTGAAAGGTAGTCGATCAATTCTTTCAT
Source organism: Anopheles longipalpis (assembly GCA_016170015.1). Taxonomy (NCBI): domain Eukaryota; kingdom Metazoa; phylum Arthropoda; class Insecta; order Diptera; family Culicidae; genus Anopheles; species Anopheles longipalpis. The sequence continues at coordinate 13,266,741 of CM028102.1, forward strand.
TTCAAGATTTAAACTGTGAAGTTTGTCAATATCATTGTATACTAATGATGGAAGTTTTATAGTTTGATAATTAATTCTTGTGATGGAGGACTGATCCAGATATAAGATTCTAAGCCAGTGGCGGATCAAGGACTCCTTGGAGGCCCTAGGAAGAAGAGCTATTGGGTAGGCATCCTATCAATAAAAAACTGTTGGGGATAATTTACTTGAGCTTTGAGGCAAACTTTTGTGTTTAAGCCTTTCTCAAATTGTCCTATCAATTGAATGTAATAAAAATCTGATATTTATGATATTAATTTGTTTGACTTACCCGAATAAACCCACACTTCCATTTTTTTTTGTAGATACACACAGACACACACACTTCACATTTAATATAAAACACTTGCCTAAAATAGCCACATTTTCACTGCACGATTTTACGAAATAAGCAAAAGTTTCATCAAAAAATGGATATAATTTTTTTTTTCATCAAAAACCAACCCACACATGCATTTTTTTTCTTCTAGACGCAAAGACACATATACACATTAAAGAAGATTTGACACATTTAATACAAAACACTCGGCGGTCCGGTGGTGCATGTGATAAACGGCGCCAGTCCACACGGCCGGACCGGGTTCAAATCCCATCCGGACCGTTCCCCCGTAGCAAGGACTGACTATCCGGCTACGTGGTAAAATAAGTCTAGTAAGCCAGAAATGGCCGGCGTGACCTGTAAGGTCGTTAATGCCAAGAAGAAGAAGAATACAAAACACTCACAAACCTAAAATGGCCACCTCATTATTTGATTTTAAGCAATAAGCTAAAGGCTCATTGAAAAAAGGACTTTTTTTTTCATTAAAAACCAACTAACACTTGCCTTTTCCTGTGCGCAAAGACACTTATACACTTTAAAGAGGATTTGACAAATTTAATACAAAAAACATTTGCCTAAAATGGCCACATTTTTCACTACACGATTTGACACAAAAAGAAATATATTCATCAAGAAAGGGATATTAAATTTTTTTCACTAAAAACTAACTAACACTTGCACTTTTTTTATTTTCCACAAAGACAAATAGATACTTCACACTTTAAAGACAATATTATCCAAAAATGTCCTCATTTAAAAATACACTAATTCACACAATAGACACTTTTTTCCACCAAAAATAACACTTGCATTTAAAAAAACATCAAACACTTGCATTAGTTTTTTGGCCACATTTTATGAGAGGCGTTCTCGACAACACGTACTGAAAGTTTTTTTTAATTAATACCAATTTTTATTAATAGTCATACCTCAATGAGTCACTAAATCGTCCGAATAAAAATTAAAAAAGTTAACAAGCCGAAGCTGGCACGGAGAAAACAAAAAAAAAACACCAAACGTCAACCTAATTGGTAACATTCACTGCACAACACAGATGCAAATAACTGTACAAGCTTAGTACACGCATAGTAACACGCACTGACGCACTGTTCATCTCCTTCCTCTCGCACACGTACGCTCCGGCATTAGCGTACAGCAAACTGCGCTGACATAATGATAACGTTAATGTTGTAGTGAGGACGCCAGCATCTCCGTTGCCGGCGTCGGTAAACGCAGGATGAAACAAATCTTTTTATCACTTAACGACGATACAATTTGATCCGAAAAAATGTTAATAAAGAGGCAAAAGCACTACCTCAATACACTTTCTTTAATAGTTTGTTTGGTTAATCGTTTTTGAATTAGCTTTTTTGAGTAATTGCACGCTTACGCAGTCGTATTGCTCTTTCACTTACACTCACACGCTACACGGTGAACACACGCTGCCACAAAGCCCAAGCTGACGCACGCACCAATTCGAACACTTGGAATATAATTCACTTTTTAAGATCATTTCAACGCGTGAATCGTTGTACAAATCATTCTTTTAAATAAAAAAACATCCTCGATCCACTTTTTAGCATCCAAAAAGACAAAAAACTCTTGTAAAATGTTCTTCCTTTTCTGTTCCGAACCGCGTGCTTTTTCGCATAACTTAAGCGTAGTGGTGTCCGATCGATACTGATCCCAATTGCTCCTTATCGCGTGATCATCTCGTCGGCTTCGTTATCACGCCACACCTACACAACGATAAGTGCCGAAGCGGTCGCCTGATCATATCTTTCGCATCTCACTCTTTCACGCACACTTCTCTCTCGTGCATGAGAGGCGAATGAATAAAGACGCGTGCAAAAAAAACTCTTCGCTCATCTCGATGAAATCCGTTTTTAAATTATTTAATTTAACACAATATTTTTATGATTAGAAGAAAAAAGTTAAAAAGGGATTTGTTCAACACTTAAATGTATCTACAAATTACTTGTTTAACAAAGTTTTTTTATATTGCTTTTTTCTTTCTCAATCGATGTAGATATGTATGCTTAATATAATTTTTATTAAATAAAGGGATATTAGCTCAATTATGTGGCAATGAATTTGTTACAAAATGGGGCCCCTTTTCCCGTAACAGCGTGTTGGCGGGTGTTCTGTGGCTAGAAGAAAGGTTTTCTTCTGATACCAACATTCCTCAGGGAGGCCCTAGATGGTCACCTGAGTAGGTCTCCGCCTATAGTTAGATCCGGCACTGGTCTTATTGTCCTAAAGTTCTGGGCACCGAAATATTGAAAGTCACGAATAAAAATCTTCAAGAAATACCATCCAAAACGTTTCAACTTCCCTATTAACGCAATCTCACTATTCTATAACCTTTCCTACGTATTATCCGCTACTGCTTCAAGCCCTGGAGTTCGACAACACACGCGACGCATAACATGGAGCAAATCTCCGGACCGCCGGCAAAAACCGGCACCTTCTATCAAACGCCACGTTCCCATCCGTGGCGCCCTACCATGGGATACGAAGCGGTTGAAGTGACGCCACTGCACGAGCAACCGATCACCAACCAGCTGGTAGCATCGTCCTACTCACCGTCCGCCATGTGTTCCGATCCGGTCACCTTTCCGAATCTCGTAACCGGGTTCGAGCGCAACCCACAGCATGCTGCACGGGCCGCCCTGTACACGCGCTACACGCCGAACGAGTGGACCACCTCGAACGTGTGTACGTACGCGGACGCGGACAAGAACCGTAACTACTCGGAGAAGGTACGCTCCGAGGCGGTACGGTTGATGCGCGAAACGGACGAAAAAACGTCCCAGGGTCAGCGTGATGCGGCACGGCGACTGGGCGAACGTATCACCGACATCACCTTCTGGCGCAACGAGCTAACGACCGAGCTGGAGAAGCTGATTGCCGAATCGGCCCAGCTGACCGATACGAAGCGGAACGTGCAGAAAGCGCTGCAGGATCTCGAACCACCGCTGCACATCGCCCAGGAATGTCTGTACCATCGGGAGTCGCGCAAGGGCATCGAGCTCGTGCACGATCACGTCGAAAAGAGCCTGCTGGTGGAGGTGGATAATTTGCGCGCAAGCCAGGAAAAGCTTTCCCAGCTGTTGGCGAAGATCACGAAGCAGCTGGCGGACTGTCGCGCGGCCCAACACTCCCTGGAGGATGACATCAGCCACAAGGAGTCGGCACTCGGTATCGACTCCATCTGTCACCAGGTAGGGCGAGAGGCGTTAAGATGAATAGCTCCAACACCTGATGGTTTTTGTGTTTGTGATCTCTTCGATAGCTTAACAACTATAGCCGAGGCATTAACTACTACGGTGGAATCGAGAAGTATGACCTAACCGTCAGTACACCAGGCACATGGTCCGGTTCCAGTAGTACACGGATTAACAAGTAAGGGAAACCCAACTACCACAAACGACTTCATCTTAATCTCCTAATCTCCAAAATGCCTACATCTTCCTCCTCCCCAAACAAGCTCACATTCGGAAAGATCGAAATCCTGTCAGCTGCGAAGTGATGCGGAATCACTTATCAACGCTGTAGCCACCTCCGTATGGGACTGTTGGAGTAACACAAACAACGCGTTCAATAATCGTGCCTCCGAGATGTTGGAAGCAAAGAGCAAGATGCAGCTGCATCTCCACAAGGTAACAACCAACCCAGACTGAATCTTTCCCATTAGACCTCACACTATTCCTTGGGCTTTTTTTACACAGACCCAACAGGAAATATTTGACGTTGAGAAGCACATCGAGCTGCTGCGGAAGGCAATTAACGACAAATCAAACCCAATGAAGGTCGCCCAAACACGTCTGGAGGCGCGAGCACACCGACCCGGTATCGAGATGTGTCGGTAGGTATCTCTTCATTAGTCCCAAGAAACTATTCTCAATAATTCTGCCTCTTCCCCCTTGCTTATCTCCCTGCTTACAGTGACAACGCACACCTGCGTCTGGTTGAAGAGGTCTGTACGATTCAGGACTCGGTTGCGACACTGCACCGCAAGCTGCAGGAAGCGGAAGCGCAGCATCAGCAGCTGCTCCGCACCAAGTCACAGCTCGAGAGCAACCTGAAGCAGAAGGTGGACGCACTGTTTATCGATCGCGAAAAGTGCATGGGGTTGCGGCGTTCCTTCCCCGTGAACAACACGATTAAATATTAAACCCGTCCAATATGTCTAATCGGTTCCTCGGACTCCACGCTTGTCCGTTGTGTTCTGCTTCTACTATACATATATAAATACTTACAGATATTTAAAACAAAAAAACAAACGTATCTTATCACTGGTAGCGCACTGAAAAGCGTTAGAGGACGCGCGGTTCCGCTACTACACGTATGGGAGAAGGAAAAAAAACTCCCCCAATAAAGCTCCACATCGTTGAATTTGTTAGATTTCCAGACAAATGTACTAGAGTGTAGTTATATTGATAAAATATCACCAAGGAATGTTCGAAATATGTACTGAGCTATTTTCAAATGTATTTTCTCACACATTGTGCTTGGTACTTGGTCATTGATTTGTGATTTATTTGACAAAAAAATAGAAGTCGATAACAAGAAGCTTTAGCAATATAACAAAGAGCATAATAAAATAAGTAACTGTTTATCGTCTCTTTATCTCTCTCTCTCTCTCGTGCGCACAATAATTAATGTCTAATAAATCATTTCAGGACATTTTTGTTACGTTAACTACTTGCTCCTATACACTTGGGTGGGGGCGTGTGTAAAACCACGAAATGCGCCTACTAGCTATCACCGGATATGGAATGTAGATTAAGCTAAAAACTGGGAGTGTTGTTGGTTTTTTTTTTCGATCGCCGCTTGAGCGTACGGGAGGCATGATCCAAGCTCAAGATTTTAAAGTCCCTTCGGGACACATATTATTGTGTGATGTGTAAGTCTTAACATTGTTAGTACGCTGGTCCCTAAAGTTAGATGATTTAATCTACATGATAGCAACACAACTTTATTTTTAATTTGTAAGATTCGGCACTTCTAGTTGTGTGTAAGTAGCTGTCTGTTGGTGTAAAAATTGCTATAATTTAGATAAATAATTTTAGTTGTAAATGCCTACTACTACACTGTAATAAAATATTTTTTAAAATATTTAATAAAATTAAAAAAATGGAATTTTCAGCTCAGCTCTATCTGTACTATTCAAAATGCAGTAGAAAAAATAGAAAAAAAAACTATAAACTTGCTATAAAAATGTAGCTCAAAAAAGCTTTCACTGTTTGCTATTTCTTGCACAATTGCCACTTTGCTGTTTGCTATCATGTAGACCAAAACTGGGTAGTGTTTACGCTTACAATTAACGCACATTAAAACCGCTCACTAATCCTGCTGCTCCATCATGAAGCTAACCATTGCCCGGTATCGTTCCTCCATTGCACCGTAAATTTCCTCACTATCCTTGCTCGGATCGCACACGCGCGTTACCGAGTGCGGTAACAGATTTGCTATAAAATCATAGTACGGTCCGGGCGCATTCATCGTACCCTTACCATCGGTGCACGGGTTTTCCCTCGCGCGTGCCACACTCAGCACATACTTGGCACGAAACGCAGCCCCAATCAATGCCGCCTCGGTCGTTTTCTGCGTGTACACCGGCGCATTAAACACGTCGGATACGACCTGCAGGATGGAACGGTTCGCCGATGCACCACCGGTCGCAAGTATTTTCGTATTTTCCCCAAAGCTAAAACCCATCTCGGTGGCGTACGTTTTGCGCGTCAACATCTGGCCCTCAACCAGTGCCCTGATTTCCGTCTGCGGTGAACTATACTTCAGCACACCCTTGGCAAGCTCCACACTCGCGAGGGCAGAATTTTTATTCCATCGCAGCGAACCTTTTACCGGTGGTAGAATTTCCTTCGAAAGGAAATGTAACGCCAGATTGCCAAAGTTACCGCGGGGCGTTGAATCGAGCAGTTCGCTAAAGTTTTCCCAATTATCATTCGCTTCCGCACGCTTGAAGATATCGCGCACCAGCGAACCATTGCGAAAGCTAAAAGTAAAAGAAAGAAAATGCAAGTAAATTATTACGAAACATCAAAGCTTTCCAACGTGAATGAAGCAATCGTAAAGGAAAGTAAACATATTTTTTATCAACTGTTTACTAATCATTCGTGTCAAACAATCCGTATCATCACTGTGATGATGAGAAATGTGCGATTATAAACGCTAATGCAAAAACAAACAATAAAAGTAGAGTTGTTTACGGAACAGTAAAAATAAGAAAAAAACACGCGGAACCTTATCGCATTTTATGTTACTAAATCAAACTCGATTAGATTGAAAATATGGCGGACAAACAACACTCTTCTAGCACGTATAAAATGACATTCATTTTAGATTGTTTCCCTTCTATAAGTGTGCGTAAGGGCAAAAGACAAAAGCTGTAAGTACATCAAACCAGCTTTACGACCAAAGCAAACGCTTTAACGTGTGTTAGATCAATATTTTACGTGACGTAAAATCTAGTCTCTGTAATAAATAAAGAGCAAACAAACAATATGGCAAATCTGGTCTGTAATAAATAAAGAGCAAACAAACAATATGGCCATTTCACTAAAGCGAAGCTTTTTTTTATCGATCTCGAAAAAAAAGTAGATTCAGTTTAAAAAACACAAAAAATTATTAGGTTAAGATGGCAAAAGCTTGAACAATTTAGTTCGCTCGATTGGAGAAGGTTTTAATCTATAATTTTTTTTTCTTTTAGTGCTTTATCAAGAAACAAATTTAATGCAAGCAATGGTCGATAATACTTACCAAAGTAAACCCATAAATCCATCATCCGTTGGATGTACCATAACGTGACCTTCCTGCAGATTCGATGGGGCGTTCAGTTTCATCATCACAGTATCGCTTGTACCAAGGGATAACGCTAACCAATCCTTTCCCACGTTCATGCCGGCCAACGCGGACAGATTGTCACCGGTGAAGGCAACCACCCGGCAATCGGTGGAGAAATTGTATCGCTGCACGAAAAACGTCCCAACGGTACCGATGACCGTGGCAGCCGGTACCAGTGCGCCCAGTTTCTTACGCAAACCCGGTGCGCAAGCGGCCAAACAATCGTCCGACCAGTCGCGTGTATGCACATCCAGCAGATTCATACCGGACCCGTCGGAACAGTCGATCGGTGCAATATCGCCGAGAAAGATCGACGCCAGGAAGCTGCTTACTAGCGAGATTCGTTCCGCGTTCCGGTAACAGTCCGGGCGCTGCTGAAAGATGCGTCTAATCTGTGGCCCGGTAAACCGTTCGTAGCAACGCGAACCAGTGATCTGTACCATGCGTTCCCGGCCACCGACACCCGTTTCCATCTCTTCGCACTGGCGGCCGGTAGTTCCATCCATCCAGATTGGTGTCCGATGCACGGTAAAGGCAGAATCATCCAGCTGCGTGTGTAGAAATTTATCCGCGTCCAGATTGCGCAACGTTTCAATGCCGGAACGGGACCAGTACAGTGAACCGTGCTGTTGGGCGGAACCACTCAACGCTACAATCGTGCTCAGATCGGCACCCTGCACCACAATACGATCCAGCACCATATCGAGAGCCTTAATCCACATCACCGGTTGTACATAAAATCTGTAATAACAACAAAACCAATGTAACAAGGAAGTAATGGAAAGAAAAAAACAAATCTTACTCATTCTTTGCCGTTCCAGCGTTCACTCCGCCGGTGGTACGAAATTCTGGCAAATCGGAATCAAACTTTACTTCCGCGTGTGCAACATTCTCCAGATTTGCGTTCAGCAAAACCGCTTTCAACTAAAATGAGAAAACAAATTTATTAAATGAAATCTTCACATGTTTGGTGCACAAAGTGTGCCATATAAAAAAAAAACAAACCCAACATCAAAGTGATCAATTCGAATTGAAAATAAGCCACCGTGTTTCCAAATCTAACCGAATCATTCAGTTTTGTGTTTTATAATTTTCACCGTTACGCGTCCCACATTGTACGTGGCCGCATTATCGACCCCGGGATTCGGTTTCAGAGCACGCAGCGCTTCAGAAGCGACACGATGGCGATAATCTCGTGCGTTTAAAAGACAAAAGCACCAAAATAGCAAAACATTCTTTCAAGCTGTTGATAATGCGGAAATTATTTTACGAATCGACATTTTACAACAGCACCATGATAAGCGGGAACACGACGTTGATTGGCGTTGATGACCCTGCACCCTGCTGGGACCGTGCCGTGAAGGAGAGCGGAAGGTCACATTGAAACACTCCGGACCCGCCTTACCTTTTGCGTGCTTAGGTCCAGTCCAAGGTAGGTTTCGTTTTCCGATTGCATGGTTGATTGGCGCCGGAACCGGATGTATCACAGAAGCGACCGTATAGGTTTATATCACAGAATGTATCGGATGTCTGCTCTCTCTCCAAGCACCGGGGACTGGTACCTAGGGTTGCAACCGGATATCACACTTTATGTAGTTTGCTGGAAGTAAAAGCAACAGCTGCCTGCAAAAACTGTGCGGCTGTTTGCAGTAATCCGGTAGCTCACGTTTCACCTACGGCTGGCAATGATCTGGCGGTGGTGGACCGCTTCTTTGGCCACCGACGACTGTTTACATTTTGATGGTTTTGCCGTCGTAGCGCAATCTGTCAATTTACACCAGACGCAGTCAAGTTAAATAGACAACGCCGCACCATCGGCAAGGTTGGGAATTAATAGTTTGAATTTGAATGCTTCTCAATACGTTTCGTCTCCACTGGTTGGGTTCCTTTTGATTTGTTTAACATCTAAAATGTATATGGCCAAATTTTACATACTTTTCAATGAAAATTTGACACAAACTTCTCCTTCCCTGAAGTAAATGTTATCATTTCCGTTTCATTTATTACAACTCTATGTCATTCTTCTTTCTATTACATTTCATTACGTATTACATTACTATTTAGCGATGAAACATTTTAAATGATACGGAACATGATAAGTAAATTGTAATGTGGTAAAAATTTGGCTAAAACACGGACTAGCGGTTACAAGTTATGCTGACTACGTTGGCATTATATTCCCCATCCGATGAAAATCAGTTTTTTCTTGTGTAATGAGGTGTACGCTTCAACACTAACGGTGTGCACGGGATAGTGAATTTAGGCAAATGCTGCGTTTTCGGTGGAGATTGTGCGATGGGCATCGGTGATGCTTTAAACTGACGCTGGTTTTTCGCAACCGCATCCTTTTCGGCTTTCAGCGCGCAACGCTTATTTTCATAGATACGTGCGAACTGGTAGTTTCGTTCGTATACGGTCAACTTTGGCGCTCGTTGCTGATTTTGCTGGTTTGTGTCCCATTCTACACCAACCGTTTTCAACCCGGCACTAGCGTTTTCTTTATTGTTGCCTTGCTTCGGTTCTTCAACATTCGCTTTATCGGAACAGAGAAAGGATATGCGGTCTGAAATGATAGACGGATACAGGGATAAGAAAACACATTTCATTCCGTAAATAATAAAGTTAATATACCTTTGTCTGCCATTTTGCTTCGGTGATAGTTTAACTTTAGAATTATGAAAAGGCTAAACAATTAATTTTAGGCTTATTATTCTAAAAACAGCAACCGACGCCAAAATCTAAACTATTTTACAAATAAAATGGCAACCAACTGTCGACCATTTTTATAATGACAACAGTGTGCCTAACGGTTACCTGTATGTTCAACACGAAATAAATAACCCAAACAACAAATTTCCCAACTAACAATAATTTTAAAAAAATATATATATTTTAATAACATTTCATTGTTGTAAATTAAAAAAAAATAATACAGACCGTTGTACAATGTGAGATTTAAATAAGCAAAATTCTATAAATAAAAGAAAGTAGTAGTTGGGTCGTGAGCAAAAGTGAGAGCCATTTTCACCAAACCACCAACATATTCACCATAATTATATTCACCCCTAAAATTTGATAATATGAAATTAAGGGATTATGGTTGGTTTGCACGTGGTAAATTGTTTCTTGCGTAGGGATAGGGATTGACGGTATACGCGTGTGTATCATCAGCCAATAAACTGCACGAAAGAGAGGAGATGAGGTTTCAGGATAATGCTGTCCATGTTTTTCCACCGGGCGTAGGGTACAGATCGGGCTATTTAATAACAGATCCATCCGTACTGTGGCAGCTCTATATGGTGCCAAGGAGGAAATGCGACCGCCCGATGCGTCGCTGATAGGTTGGTCTCGCTCCACCCGACGGTGGCCGACCGATGGATTTAAACATTATATTTTGTGTACAACATCAGCTCAGTCGTTCTCGGAATTTGTTGTGCGAAGCCACGCCGCACATCGAACATAGCAGCATAGCCAACATAGCAGCAGTAGTAACATCGCCGGAATCGACGGTAAGTGGCCAATCGAGGCGGGTGTCTGCACCAAACCTGCCAACCAGGGGAACCGCACGTACGCAAACATTTATCTTTTANTTTTGCCCGATTTGTCGATGCGAAAAATACACACCACGAGGGCGAGGTGAGGAGGTGAAGTTTTGCGGCACCGTCAACGATCAAACCGGGTGCCATGGTAGCGTCAAGCAGCCGTCAACGGTACCTGACAGGCCGCCATGACAGTAGCTGCTCCAATTATGGAAACGGGGTCATATTTTGTGCCACCAGCTCCCCAACATCACTTCTTCCACAATTCTTGTGTTTTAAGCCAACTCTCCTCTATACATAAATGGTCATTTTTACACGAGTTTGTTTGGTTTTTTTTGGTTCTTCCCACTCTTGCTTACTCCACCACCAGCTCCATGGAGCTTCAGAGTTATATTTAAGAGTCTATTTTTTGATAAAGCGCCAATTTGAAGCGCTTCTCTTACCAGCTCCAAATGGCAAATGCTTGTGATAGCAATATTGATTAGCAAAACAAGCTTTTAAGCATTTTATTTTTACTGTACCAAAACACGCAGCGTTTTTTTTTTTGGAGGTTATTTTTTTTTTTTTTGGGAAGGATTACAGTACACGTGGAAGATTCTCCTAAACGCAAATAGCGTGTAGTAAGCCCTTACTCACTAAACAGTGATTGAGATACTCACGTTTGGTCCATTTTTGCCATTAGTTCTGAGAAATTGTTGAATTCTGAAAGGTAGTTGATCAACTCTTTCATTTCAAGATTTAAACTGTGGAGTTTGTTAATATCATTGTATACTAATGATGGAAGTTTTATAGTTTGATGATAATTAATTATTGTGGTGGAGGACTGATCCAGATATAAGCTTCTAAGCCAGTGGCGGATCAAGGACTCCTTGGAGGCCCTAGGAAGAAGAGCTATTGGGTAGGCATACTATCAATAAAAAAAAAACTGTTGGGGATAATTTACTTGAGCTTTGAGGCAAACTTTTGTGTTTGAACCTTTCTCAAATTGTCCTATCAATTGAATGTAATAAAAATCTGATATTTATGATATTAACTTGTTTGACTTACCCGAATAAACCCACACTTCCATTTTTTTGTAGATACACACTCACACTTCACATTTAATACAAGATAAGATTTTACGAAATAAGCAATAGTTTCATAAAAAAATGGATATAACTTTTTTCAGCAAAAACTAACCTACACTAGCATTTTTCTAGGCGCAAAGACACATATACACATTAAAGAGGATTTGACACATTTCATACAAAACACTCGCCTAAAATGGCCACCTCATTATATGATTTTAAGCAATAAGCTAAAGGCTCATTGAGAAACGGACTTTTTATTTATTAAAAACCAACTAATACTTGCCTTTTTTCTGTGCACAAAGACACTTATACACTTTAAAGAGGATTTGACACATTTAATACAAAAAACACTTGCCCTAAAATGGCCACTAAAATGGCCACATTTTTCACTGCACGATTTGACACCAGAAGAAATATATTCATCAAGAAAGGAATATTACATTTTTTTCACTAAAAACTTACTAACACTTGCACTTTTTTTAATTTTCACAAAGACACATAGACGCTTCACTTTTTAAACACAACATTCGCCTAAAATGCCCATATTTTAAAATACATTAACTTACGCAGTAAGCAATATGCTCATTGAGTTTTAAAAATTTACACAATACACACTTTTTTCCACCAAAAATAACATATACTTTTTTTACAAAAACCAATAAAAACAACAAACATTTGCATTTTATTTTTTGCACATATGACGAGAGCCGCTCTCGACAACACGTCGTTTTTTTAATTAATACCAATTTTTATTAATAGTCATAGCTCAATGAGTCATTAAATCGTCCGAATAAAAATTAAAAAAAATTAACAAGTCGAAGCTGGCACGGAGAATACAAAAAAACACCAAACGTTTATGTCAACCTAATTGGTAACATTCACTGCACAACACAGATGCAAATAATTGTACAAGCTTAGTACACGCATAGTAACACGCACTGACGCACGGTTCATCTCCTTCCTCTCGCACACGTACGCTCCCGCATTAGCGTACAGCAAACTGCGCTGACATAATGATAACGTTAATGTTGTAGTGAGGACGCCAGCATCTCCATTGGCGGCGTCGGTAAACGCAGGATGAAACAAATCTTTTTATCACTTAACCTCGATACTATTTGATCCGAAAAAATGTTAATAAAGAGGCAAAAGCACTACCTCAACACACTTTCTTTAATAGTTTGTTTGATTAATCGTTTTTGAATTTGCTTTTTTGGGTTATTTTACGCTTACGCAGTCGTATTGCTCTTTCACTTACACTCACACGCTACACGGTGAACACACGCTGCCACAAAGCCCAAGCCGACGCACGCACCAATTTAAACACGTGGAAAATAATTCACTTTTTAAGATCATTTCAAGGCGTGAATTGTTGTACAAAACATTCTTTTGAATGAAATATTATTCTGGATCCACTTTTTAGCATCCAAAAAGACAAAAAACTCTTGTAAAATGTTCTTCCTTTTCTGTCCCGAACCGCGTGCTTTTTCGCATTACTTAAGCGTAGTGGTGTCCGATCGATACTGATCCCAATTGCTCCTTATCTCGTGATCATCTCGTCGGCTTCGTTATCACGCCACACCTACACAACGATAAGTGCCGAAGCGGTCGCCTGATCATATCTTTCGCATCTTGCTCTTTCACGCACACTTCTCTCTCCTGCATGAGAGGCGAATGAATAAAGCCGCGCACAAAAAAAAACTTTTCGCTCCTCTCGATCAAATCCGTTCTTAAATTATTTGATAAAATAACAAATTATTTGTATGATTAAAAGAAACCCGTTTTAAAAGGGATTTGTCCAACACTTATCTACAAATTACTTGTTTAACAAAGTTTTTTTACAATGCTTTTTTCTTTCTCAATCGATGTAGATATGTATCCTTAATATAGTTTTTATTAAATAAAGGGATATTAGCTCAATTATGTGGAAATTAATTTGTTACAAAATAGGGCCCCTTTTCCCGTAACAGCGTGTTGGCGGGTGTTCTGTGGCTAGAAGAAAGGTTTTCTTCTGATACCAACATTCCTCAGGGAGGCCCTAGATGGTCACCTGAGTAGGTCTCCGCCTATAGTTAGATCCGCCACTGGTCTTATTGTCCTAAAGTTCTGGACACCAAAATATTGAAAGTCACGAATAAAAATCTTCAAGAAATACCATCCAAAATGTTTCAACTTCCCTATTAACGCTATCTCACTATTCTATTACCTTTCCTACGTATTATCCGCTACTGCTTCAAGCCCTGGAGTTCGACAACACACGCAACGCATAACATGGAGCAAATCTCCGGACCGCCGGCAAAAACCGGTACCTTCTATCAAACGCCACGTTCCCATCCGTGGCGCCCTACCATGGGATACGAAGCGGTTGAAGTGACGCCACTGCATGAGCAACCGATCACCAACCAGCTGGTAGCATCGTCCTACTCACCGTCCGCCATGTGTTCCGATCCGGTCACCTTTCCGAATCTCGTAACCGGGTTCGAGCGCAACCCACAGCATGCTGCACGGGCCGCCCTGTACACGCGCTACACGCCGAACGAGTGGACCACCTCGAACGTGTGTACGTACGCGGACGCGGACAAGAATCGTAACTACTCGGAGAAGGTACGCTCCGAGGCGGTACGGTTGATGCGCGAAACGGACGAAAAAACGTCCCAGGGTCAGCGTGATGCGGCACGGCGACTGGGCGAACGTATCACCGACATCACCTTCTGGCGCAACGAGCTAACGACCGAGCTGGAGAAGCTGATTGCCGAATCGGCCCAGCTGACCGATACGAAGCGGAACGTGCAGAAAGCGCTGCAGGATCTCGAACCACCGCTGCACATCGCCCAGGAATGTCTGTACCATCGGGAGTCGCGCAAGGGCATCGAGCTCGTGCACGATCACGTCGAAAAGAGCCTGCTGGTGGAGGTGGATAATTTGCGCGCAAGCCAGGAAAAGCTTTCCCAGCTGTTGGCGAAGATCACGAAGCAGCTGGCGGACTGTCGCGCGGCCCAACACTCCCTGGAGGATGACATCAGCCACAAGGAGTCGGCACTCGGTATCGACTCCATCTGTCACCAGGTAGGGCGAGAGGCGTTAAGATGAATAGCTCCAACACCTGATGGTTTTTGTGTTTGTGATCTCTTCGATAGCTTAACAACTATAGCCGAGGCATTAACTACTACGGTGGAATCGAGAAGTATGACCTAACCGTCAGTACACCAGGCACATGGTCCGGTTCCAGTAGTACACGGATTAACAAGTAAGGGAAACCCAACTACCACAAACGACTTCATCTTAATCTCCTAATCTCCAAAATGCCTACATCTTCCTCCTCCCCAAACAAGCTCACATTCGGAAAGATCGAAATCCTGTCAGCTGCGAAGTGATGCGGAATCACTTATCAACGCTGTAGCCACCTCCGTATGGGACTGTTGGAGTAACACAAACAACGCGTTCAATAATCGTGCGTCCGAGATGTTGGAAGCAAAGAGCAAGATGCAGCTGCATCTCCACAAGGTAACAACCAACCCAGACTGAAACATTCCCATTAGACCTCACACTATTCCTTGGGCTTTTTTTACACAGACCCAACAGGAAATATTTGACGTTGAGAAGCACATCGAGCTGCTGCGGAAGGCAATTAACGACAAATCAAACCCAATGAAGGTCGCCCAAACACGTCTGGAGGCGCGAGCACACCGACCCGGTATCGAGATGTGTCGGTAGGTATCTCTTCATTAGTCCCAAGAAACTATTCTCAATAATTCTGCCTCTTCCCCCTTGCTTATCTCCCTGCTTACAGTGACAACGCACACCTGCGTCTGGTTGAAGAGGTCTGTACGATTCAGGACTCGGTTGCGACACTGCACCGCAAGCTGCAGGAAGCGGAAGCGCAGCATCAGCAGCTGCTCCGCACCAAGTCACAGCTCGAGAGCAACCTGAAGCAGAAGGTGGACGCACTGTTTATCGATCGCGAAAAGTGCATGGGGTTGCGGCGTTCCTTCCCCGTGAACAACACGATTAAATATTAAACCCGTCCAATATGTCTAATCGGTTCCTCGGACTCCACGCTTGTCCGTTGTGTTCTGCTTCTACTATACATATATAAATACTTACAGATCATCATATCTGGCCTGCTCTCGGTCGAGCACGTCGCGTATTCGACAGATATTTAAAAAAAAAAACAAACGTATCTTATCACTGGTAGCGCACTGAAAAGCGTTAGAGGACGCGCGGTTCCGCTACTACACGTATGGGAGAAGAAAACAAAAACACTCCCCCAATAAAGCTCCACATCGTTGAATTTGTTAGATTTCCAGACAAATGTACTAGAGTGTAGTTATATTGATAAAATATCACCAAGGAATGTTCGAAATATGTACTGAGCTATTTTCAAATGTATTTTCTCACACATTGTGCTTGGTACTTGGTCATTGATTTGTGATTTATTTGAACAAAACAAAAAATAGAAGTCGATAACAAGAAGCTTTAGCAATGGTACAATATAACAAAGAGCATAATAAAATAAGTAACTGTTTGTCTCTTTATCTCTCTCTCTCTCGTGCGCACAATAATTAATGTCTAATAAATCATTTCAGGACATTTTTGTTACGTTAACTACTTGCTCCTATACACTTGGGTGGGGGCGTGTGTAAAACCACGAAATGCGCCTACTAGCTATCACCGGATATGGAATGTAGATTAAGCTAAAAACTGGGAGTGTTGTTGGTTTTTTTTTGCGATCGCCGCTTGAGCGTACTGAAGGCATGATCCAAGCTCAAGATTTTAAAGTCCCTTCGGGACACATATTATTGTGTGATGTGTAAGTCTGAACATTGTTAGTACGCTGGTCCCTAAAGTTAGATGATTTAATCTACATGATAGCAACACAACTTTTTTTTTAATTTGTAAGATTCGGCACTTCTAGTTGTGTGTAAGTAGCTGTCTGTTGGTGTAAAAATTGCTATAATTTAGATAAATAATTTTAGTTGTAAATGCCTACTACTACACTAAAATAAAATATTTTTTAAAATATTTAATAAAATTAAAAAAATGGAATTTTCTGCTCAGCTCTATCTGTACTACTCAAAATGCAGTAGAAAAAAATAGAAAAACAAACTATAAACTTGCTATAAAAATGTAGCTCAAAAAAGCTTTCACTGTTTGCTATTTCTTGCACGATTGCCACTTTGCTGTTTGCTATCATGTAGACCAAAACTGGGTAGTGTTTACGCTTACAATTAACGCACATTAAAACCGCTCACTAATCCTGCTGCTCCATCATGAAGCTAACCATTGCCCGGTATCGTTCCTCCATTGCACCGTAAATTTCCTCACTATCCTTGCTCGGATCGCACACGCGCGTTACCGAGTGCGGTAACAGATTTGCTATAAAGTCATAGTACGGTCCGGGCGCGTTCATCGTACCCTTACCATCGGTGCACGGGTTTTCCCTCGCGCGTGCAACACTCAGCACATACTTGGCACGAAACGCAGCCCCAATCAATGCCGCCTCGGTCGTTTTCTGCGTGTACACCGGCGCATTAAACACGTCGGATACGACCTGCAGGATGGAACGGTTCGCCGACGCACCACCGGTCGCAAGTATTTTCGTATTTTCCCCAAAGCTAAAACCCATCTCGGTGGCGTACGTTTTACGCGTCAACATCTGGCCCTCAACCAGTGCCCTGATTTCCGTCTGCGGTGAACTATACTTCAGCACACCCTTGGCAAGCTCCACACTCGCGAGGGCAGAATTTTTATTCCATCGCAGCGAACCTTTGACCGGTGGTAGAATTTCCTTCGAAAGGAAATGTAACGCCAGATTGCCAAAGTTACCGCGGGGCGTTGAATCGAGCAGTTCGCTAAAGTTTTCCCAATTATCATTCGCTTCCGCACGCTTGAAGATATCGCGCACCAGCGAACCATTGCGAAAGCTAAAAGTAAAAGAAAGAAAATGCAAGTAAATTATTACGAAACATCAAAGCTTCGAAGCTTTCCAACGTGAATGAAGCAATCGTAAAGGAAAGTAAACATATTTTTTATCAACTGTTTACTAATCATTCGTGTCAAACAATCCGTATCATCACTGTGATGATGAGAAATGTGTGATTATAAACGCTAATGCAAAAACAAACAATAAAAGTAGAGTTGTTTACGGAACAGTAAAAATTAAAAAAAAACACGCGGAACCTTATCGCATTTTATGTTACTAAATCAAACTCGATTAGATTGAAAATATGGCGTACAAACCACAGTCTTCTAGCACGTATAAAATGACATTCATTTTAGATTGTTTCCCTTCTATAAGTGTGCGTAAGGGCAAAAGACAAAAAGCTGTAAGTACATCAAACCAGCTTTACGACCAAAGCAAACGTTTGCAAACGTGTGTTAGATCAATATTTTACGTGACGTAAAATCTAGTCTCTGTAATAAATAAAGAGCAAACAAACAATATGGCAAATCTAGTCTGTAATAAATAAAGAGCAAACAAACAATATGGCCATTTCACTAAAGCGAAGCTTTTTTTTATCGATCTCGAAAAAAAAGTAGATTCAGTTTAAAAAACACAAAAATTATTAGGTTAAGATAGCAAAAGCTTGAACAATTTAGTTCGCTCGATTGAAGAAGGTTTTTTTTTGTCTTTTAGTGCTTTATCAAGAAACAAATTTAATGCAAGCAATGGTCGATAATACTTACCAAAGTAAACCCATAAATCCATCATCTGTTGGATGTACCATAACGTGACCTTCCTGCAGATTCGATGGGGCGTTCAGTTTCATCATCACAGTATCGCTTGTACCGAGGGATAACGCTAACCAGTCCTTTCCCACGTTCATGCCGGCCAACGCGGACAGATTGTCACCGGTGAAGGCGACCACCCGGCAATCGGTGGAGAAGTTGTATCGCTGCACGAAAAACGTCCCAACGGTACCGATGACCGTCGCAGCCGGTACCGGTGCGCCCAGTTTCTTACGCAAACCCGGTGCGCAAGCGGCCAAACAATCGTCCGACCAGTCGCGTGTATGCACATCCAGCAGATTCATACCGGACCCGTCGGAACAGTCGATCGGTGCAATATCGCCGAGAAAGATCGACGCCAGGAAGCTGCTTACTAGCGAGATTCGTTCCGCATTCCGGTAACAGTCTGGGCGCTGCTGAAAGATACGTCTAATCTGTGGCCCGGTAAATCGTTCGTAGCAACGCGAACCAGTGATCTGTACCATGCGTTCCCGGCCACCGACACCCGTTTCCATCTCTTCGCACTGGCGGCCGGTAGTACCATCCATCCAGATTGGTGTCCGGTGCACGGTAAAGGCAGAATCATCCAGCTGCGTGTGTAGAAATTTATCCGCGTCCAGATTGCGCAACGTTTCAATGCCGGAACGGGACCAGTACAGTGAACCGTGCTGCTGGGCGGAACCACTCAATGCTACAATCGTGCTTAGATCGGCACCTTGCACCACAATACGGTCCAGCACCATATCGAGAGCCTTAATCCACATCACCGGTTGCACATAAAATCTGTAATAACAACAAAAACAATGTTACAAGGAAGTAATGGAAAGAAAAAAAAAATCTTACTCATTCTTTGCCGTTCCAGCGTTCACTCCACCGGTGGTACGAAATTCTGGCAAATCGGAATCAAACTTTACTTCCGCGTGTGCAACATTCTCCAGATTTGCGTTCAGCAAAACCGCTTTCAACTAAAATGAGAAAACAAATTTATTAAATGAAATCTTCACATGTTTGGTGCACAAAGTGTGCCATATAAAAAAAAAACAAACAAACCCAACATTAAAATTGAAATGAAAATAAGCCACCATGTTTCCAAATCTAACCGAATCATTTAGTTTTGTGTTTTATAATTTTCACCGTTACGCGTCCCACATTGTACGTGGCCGCATTATCATCCCGGGTTTCGGTTTCAAACACGATGGCGATAATCTCGTGCGTTTAAAAGACAAAAGCACCAAAAAGCAAAACATTCTTTCAAGCTGTTGATAATGCGGAAATTATTTTACGAATCGACATTTTACAACAGCACCATGATAAGCGGGAACACGACGTTGATTGGCGTTGATGACCCTGCACCCTGCTGGGACCGTGCCGTGAAGGAGAGCGGAAGGTCACATTGAAACACTCCGGACCCGCCTTACCTTTTGCGTGCTTAGGTCCAGTCCAAGGTAGGTTTCGTTTTCCGATTGCATGGTTGATTGGTGCCGGAACCGGATGTATCACAGAAGCGACCGTATAGGTTTATATCACAGAATGTATCGGATGTCTGCTCTCTCTCCAAGCACCGGGGACTGGTACCTAGGGTTGCAACCGGATATCACACTTTATGTAGTTTGCTGGAAGTAAAAGCAACAGCTGCCTGCAAAAACTGTGCGGCTGTTTGCAGTAATCCGGTAGCTCACGTTTCACCTACGGCTGGCAATGATCTGGCGGTGGTGGACCGCTTCTTTGGCCACCGACGACTGTTTACATTTTGATGGTTTTGCCGTCGTAGCGCAATCTGTCAATTTACACCAGACGCAGTCAAGTTAAATAGACAACGCCGCACCATCGGCAAGGTTGGGAATTAATAGTTTGAATTTGAATGCTTCTCAATACGTTTCGTCTCCACTGCTTAGGTTCCTTTTGATTTGTTTAACATCTAAAATGTCTATGGTTAAATTTCACATACTTTTCAATGAAAATTTGACACAAACTTCTCCTTCCCTGAAGTAAATGTTATCATTTCCGTTTCATTTATTACAACTCTATGTCATTATTCTTTCTATTACATTTCATTACGTATTACATTACTATTTAGCGATGAAACATTTTAAATGATACGGAACATGATACATAAATTGTAATGTGGTAAAAATTTGGCTAAAACACGGACTAGCGGTTACAAGTTATGCTGACTAATTTGGCAATATATTCCCCTTCCGATGAAAATCAGTTTTTTCTTGTGTAATGAGGTGTACGCTTCAACACTAACGGTGTGCACGGGATAGTGAATTTAGGCAAATGCTGCGTTTTCGGTGGAGATTGTGCGATGGGCATCGGCGATGCTTTAAACTGACGCTGGTTTTTCGCAACCGCATCCTTTTCGGCTTTCAGCGCGCAACGCTTATTTTCATAGATACGTGCGAACTGGTAGTTTCGTTCGTATACGGTCAACTTTGGCGCTCGTTGCTGATTTTGCTGGTTTGTGTCCCATTCTACACCAACCGTTTTCAACCCGGCACTAGCGTTTTCTTTATTGTTGCCTTGCTTCGGTTCTTCAACATTCGCTTTATCGGAACAGAGAAAGGATATGCGGTCTGAAATGATAGACGGATACAGGGATAAGAAAACACATTTCATTCCGTAAATAATAAAGTTAATATACCTTTGTCTGCCATTTTACTTCGATGATAGTCTTTACTTTAGAATTATGAAATGGCTACACAATTAATTTTAGGCTTATTACTCTAAAAACAGCAACCGACGCCAAAAACTAAACTATTTTACAAATAAAATGGCAACCAACTGTCGACCATTTTTATAATGACAACAGTGTGCCTAACGGTTACCTGTATGTTCAACACGAAATAAATAACCCAAAGAACAGATTTCCCAACTAACAATAATTTAAAAAAACATAACATATTCTAATAACATTTCATTGTTGTAAATTACTAAAAACAAAAACATAATACAGACCGTTGTATAATGTGAGATGTAAATAAGCAAAATTCTATTAATAAAAGAAAGTAGTAGTTGGGTCGTGAGCAAAAGTGAGAGTCATTTTCACCAAACCACCAACATATACACCATAATTATTGTCACCCCTAAAATTTGAAATTTAAGGGATTATGGTGGGTTTGCACGTGGTAAAATGTTTCTTGCGTAGGGATAGGGATTGAAGGTATACGCGTGTGTATCATCAGCCAATAAACTGCACGAAAGAGAGGAGATGAGGTTTCAGGATAATGCTGTCCCTGTTTTTCCACCGGGCGTAGGGTACAGATCGGGCTATTTTATAACAGGTCCATCCGTACTGTGGCAGCTCTATATGGTGCCAAGGAGGAAATGCGACCGCCCGATGCGTCGCTGATAGGTTGGTCTCGCTCCACCCGACGGTGGCCGACCGATGGATTTAAACATTATATTTTGTGTACAACATCAGCTCAGTCGTTCTCGGAATTTGTTGTGCGAAGCCACGCCGCACATCGAACATAGCAGCATAGCCAACATAGCAGCAGTAGTAACATCGCCGGAATCGACGGTAAGTGGCCAATCGAGGCGGGTGTCTGCCCCAAACCCGCCAACCAGGGGAACCGCACGTACGCAAACATTTATCTTTTAAGCGATTGTTTTAGCCACCTCAAGAAATGAATCGATCAATGAGCCCCCGCGGGTTGTTATGCTGCGTGCAGAGCGTTTCGAACAAAAAAAAAACCCCGCTGAACTGGTGTGCATTCTATGCTACCCTGTGTCACTGTGTGCGTATTTTTTTCTGTGTGTGTGTGTGTGTTGAATGCAAATAGGTGCTGAATGGGGACACGTGAAGAAGCATGGACAATAGTACTATGCAGCAAAAACAAAACCCGTCCCATTCCCGTCCCGTCCTATACCTGGTGCGTGACCGGGAGTGGCCGCGCAAGGGTTTTATGGATTTGCGCTCGTGTGCGTGCGATGTGTGCGTTCGTGTCCGTGGGGTCGCCAGTGAATGGTACACCGTGTGTGCCCTGAAGAATGTTACCATTCGGTCACCAAGTCGGCTAAACGGGTGTCTGGTGGGCAAAAGGCTGTACTGTTAGGCGGGTTGAGTGTTGAGACTTGTTAAAGTTTTCATTTATTTAGTTTATTAAATAACACAAAAGTATGGAAGCAACAAATATAAATATATACGGCTATTGCTCGATCCATGCGGTCTCGTAAATATGGTTTTTTAATGCTGTGAAAAGCAATAACTCATCTTCCCATTCGTTCTTTCGCTTACCTTATCGTAAACCCTCTTTCTTGCGTCTCTTTATTTAACCATCGGCACACTGTATGTGTGATTATGTTGGTGTGCGTAGCGCCGCTCTTTATGCGTGTCCCGTGTGTAATGGGGGTTGATGTGTTTTTTTTTTTTGTTGTTTACTGTTGGCAATATCATTTTATTTTTGGAGAGGGCTTTCACATGATTCGCACGAGTCACAGACTGGAGTGGAAAAATGTGGTACCAGCTTTTTTTTCTATTCTTTCTGCGATACTTTCCACCGGTGGGGGGGAAAAATAGCGCAATGCCCGACGTACCCCTGGTTGGACCAGAGCTGAGAACGCACCGGAATGTAAGCTCCAGACTACGAAAAATATGCAATCTGAAGGAAGAAGAACCTTTTTAGTGATGATGAAAATCATTTTATGCATCAAATCGATAGGCCCGAATATTGAGCTGTACATGAAGCATTCTAATGTAAATCTGCATTACCCCGCAAAAATCAAGAACGAAATAAAACATTTACCAAACAAAACCCATTCCCCTTGGTGCGTCAATGTTTTCCCCCCCCCCTTCACACCGATTGAAATCACACCAAATATGGCGTTGGACGGGTCTGCTGGTGGAACAAAATGTAGGCAGCTCTGCTTATCTCTTTGGTCGATCCTGTGGAGTTTTGAAAATTAAAACAAACAATGCATACGAAGAATACGTCATTCCCTTTTTGGGTTTTTGTGCTATCAAAGTGTCAACCCTTTTATCTGCCCTTTATCGTTCGCAGAAAATCGAATCTTTTCTTCTTTTTCGAGTTTTTTTTTTTATGTGAGAGGAGCTTCCAGGATAAGCCATTTGCTGATATGCGGAAAGGCGAGTTCGGTCTTTCGGGCATGATTTCACTGTAAAGAAAGATTTTTTAACACACACATGCGAAAGATGTGTCAAAAGTGTCATCATGTGGTTTTCTTCTTTTATTCGTATGTTTTTCAATATTTTATAAACTAGTTCGTACCCACCCATGGTTTTAATTCTGACATCTGAACCACATGTCGCATGTTCTCGTTTTTTTTAAATATCTTTGAAGTTTATAAAATATCTTCTACCACACTGCACACAGAGAACGGCCCAACTAGTGTCTAGTGTAAAAATGGTGGCTGCATCTTTTGCTACCTGCTTCAGATCGCTAGCCCCTGGCGGAGGAATTGGAATTTATATTCCACACACCCTTCGTCCCACCTGCCTTCCCCAACACAATCACAAGCGAATTTTGTTATTTGTTTTGCAATTAAATTTCAGCTTTCTGTTCAGCTGATTGTGCACCCAAACTCGATTTCTAGAGCACGCGGTGAAAATTCGTGTACAAACGGGCTAAAGTGGAATGAAAATAATCTTGACCATTTCCCCAACCCCCTCCCCTCCCCCCCAAAAAAACCCGAACCAAATCGTTCCTTTCTTAAGGTGTTGCGGCAGGCAACGGCGTAATGCGTTTTCCTTTCGATATTGGGTGGGATTGCCCGGTTGTGGTTTTGCTGATAAGTTTCTTTTTTTTCTTCTCTCTCTTCGAATGCATTTACCACCTTTATGCGGAACCTTTAACGATTACTAAGCATTATTTCTTTCTTCTTTTTTTTTCTTCTTCTCTTTATCTCTTTCTTCTCCTGTGCGATACTGGTTTTTTTTTCTTTCCTAGGAATAATATATGTACGTGCCAAATATTTGAGTGATAATGACAGGATTACATAGATAAAAAGTTGTTCTTTTATTTATATTTGCTAAGGCAAACATTTGAATAGATGCGTTAACCTTTGTTTAAGGAAAAGTTTATTATTTTATTATTTGTTTCTTATATGAAATTAGCGACCGTGGTATATCATTTAAAAGGGGGTTATATTCTTGACTGGCTCGATATTTAATGCAGGAGTTCAAACCTTCCCTGTTGTATGACAAGGTTTATACAAATTTAAGGGTTTTCCGTTTAATATTTGTTCTATTTATTGTCATTGTATCATCCTACTTTGAATGTAATGTTTACTCACAGCTGGAAGATTAGATTAGTATTAACAAAAGAAAAAAAATAAAACAATGTGACTGCTGACAAAGAAATGCACTGACGTCCACTGACCAGCATTCAGTACTGTTAGATCCTAAATCTATAAATCTTTCTCACTTAGCAGTAACCGTTTTGCTGTGCGCGGACTAACTCTGCAATCAGCAAAGACAAAGCTACACCTGCTTACGCATCCTAGCCCTAGTGAAATATGGTCCTTTGGCAGTGCTACAAGCGATCCTGCCGGCTCTTTACACACGCGTAGTGAACACAGTGCTGTAGTGGTGTTAGTGCCCTCTCAACAACAACAAAAAGAAGAAGAAATAGTAAGCGCAATCGCAAAACAGAATCCTTCAACCAACCCATCACACACGCACGCCCCAAAACCCCGTGAAATACTCGCCGAAAGATTGCAACGAAGCAATCAATCGAAGCGGTGCGAAAGAGATAGCCCGAGCGCTACGAGTAGTTCCAGGGGGGGCCTTTGGGGCCCGTCGCCGTCCATCAACCAAGCGTACAACAACAAACACACACAGGAGAGAAAGAGAACGAGCGCCGGAAGCCGAACAATCAACTAAACACTACTGGGGAACCCGCCGCGCGCGCCGCGCACACTCCGCTTTGCTGACTGTGTGTGTCGACGCACTGTTCATCGGTCCCGTTACGGGTGGACCGGCAATTCGCTTCGTTTCACATCGACTAGTGACCTGTGTACGTGTGTTTGTGCATGCGTGTATGTGTGTTTTGTAGTTTCGTGTGTGTGTGTGTGTTTCTTGTACATGTACGGTGTAGGCGCGTGCGTGTGCCTTTACCGCAGCAGTGAGTTGAGCGCGTGTGTGTGAGGTCCAGCAGTCAGCTGGACCACATTCTCAGAACAAAAGATAGAGCACCAGCGAAAAAAAAAGAAAAGGGAGCGAAAGAGAGCTGGTGAGGGAGAAAGGAGTGCGGAGTGAGAGAGTGTAAGAGACGGGCAGCGTCAGCAGTAGCAGTCGGTAAAGAGGCTGTGGTTCGTTGGGCTGTAGGTTCAACTATCTGAATCTTCTTCCGCTACAGGTGAGTGACAATGCTGAAGAACGCTTGATCGATTCTTCAGGTGAAGGCTAAAGGGAACGGCAAAAGATGCGTGTGAATCTGTTAAAAAAATATAATATAAAATAATACTAGCATGAAAGCGTTGGTAAAATCAATTACCAATTATATCTGTACAGGAAATTTTGAGACTATCTTTCAGTAAATCTTTAATCAACTAAGATGTCACATGTACAGTACATGTACATCTAATTAAATGGTTGTTGAGGAGCCTATAAACATATGTTCGCTTAGTAGTAAATTATTTGAAAACTGATTCAAAAACAGTAAACTGCCTTGTAAGCGACGATAACGCTGTTGATTGATGGATGATTTCTACCAGTTGTTGAGGATGGCGTAGACAAAACTTGTTTATTGGACACGGACGATTTATATGGAACTAGATAAGCATACAGCATTATTACGCACTGCGTCGTCCAACGTTCCTGAACTAGGCCTCAAAATGTTAGGCTTGTTTGAAATTGTACCCGATTTTAAATTGAAGTTTGTTCGTACTTGTAAAACAACGAGTTGCAAGAGTCTATCCTCAGCATTACTCTTCGCGTATTTTTATTGTGTACAAGCTGGAGCACATCACTGTTGGTTGGAACCAGCGGATACTTTTCGCCAAACCAATCCGTCATGCAGAGGACGCAGACGAATTGTGATGTCCTAAAGAGGAAAACCTGATCAGCCACCCAAGGTCAATGGCGTGTGTACGACTGTGTCGGCAGCGCACAGGGGATTGCCGTATTGATCCCTTATCAGCTGTGCGGCGTGATGTTCGCTACCGTTTGCGGGGCTGCATCCGACATCGTCAAGATTCCGACGGGTCCGAAGTTCCGCATTGTACTGCCCCGGTACGTTCGTATGCCCTTTTTGAAGTGCGCTCCGGCATATAATCACCAGCGCAACCTAGACATTCCGTACCGTATGGCTAGCCTCTGGTGATCGAAAGATACCGAGAGCGTAACGATGGTGGTAACCCTGGTCAGCGTGTAACAGCACACATGTCGACATTTAAGGGGGCGGAAGATGCCAGAGTGTCCTTCAGATGCTTCTCTTACTCCTTTTTCGGAACGGAGTTGAAACCAAACAATAGTTGGTAGCGAATAATGCCAAGGTATCGCATCTCGGTTGGAACTGGGACGAATCTAATAGAAATACAAAGCAACAACTCTTCCACTCCAGGATGGAAAGAAGGATTCACTATGTCAAGGTTAGGGTCAGCAGGGTAGTTAATTCGCTTGGAATGTTCCACTTTTGGGTGCACGTCCTTTAACGTCAGGATTTGCGACATGACTCTCCGACCTGAGCCGTTGATGATGTCCACGCATCACGATTACAGTCATCGTAAGATTCCCTTTTATGGACATTGTTACGCCCATACGAATGCGTCTAAACCTGTGAGAGCTTCAATATAATAAGTACAAACCATTACCTCTCTCACTGATGACTTCTAGTGCCTTAGGCTTGAACATCAGATTACAAATAGAACTAAATAAATATTCACATGCGTTGTACGTCATAGGCTTCAAAAATGAATATTTAACCCAAATTTTACCTCTTCAATATCTAAATATTAATATATCTAGTAAGCTAATGTTAATAAAGTATTGCTAAACTTTTTGTTCCTGCAACATCTTCAGTGGACAAACCCCCTCATAGGGTGTGTATACTTTTTTATATTCAACTCATTGCGGACATATGTCTGTGGTACGTATCGCGTTGATGTCAAATAAATGCTCAGTTAAAACTTTTAATTACCCCCCAGTGTGATTAGATTGCCCTCCGCGTGTCACATCAAGAGCGTTTTAATTCGAAGGGAGCGACCAGGGTGTAATGACGCATACTTTCTTGCGGTCTTTCCATTTGATGAGATTGTCATGATTATTTTTGTACATAAATATAAACCTAACGTTAGGGAAATGGTCAAGAAAATTCCGAAAGGAATGCTGTTAGGCTGCTGGAATTGCAGACGTATAACAATTGATGATGCGTTCATCAATAACGATAGACATGTTTGCTTGGTTGCAGTTCGTTCGTCTTTATCTCGTTTCGGGGCTCAATTTACAGCAAAATGCGAACCATTTTGCTTTGGAGCGGAATGAAGCACACTACCCCCCAGGGCACTAAATGCCATTCATGTGCATGTTAGCGTTGTCACTCAATTGAGCCGTCGCTCCGTAGGACGCTTTGTTGAAATCCTTTAACCAATTGAGGCGAATCTTGTCGACACTTCCTCGCGACGGGTTTGCACTGCCACCGTGCCCTGGTCGAAAGAAGGCCGAAGCTTATGAATTTATTGCCCAATAAAAATCGAACAACATCATCGTCGCGAATAAATAAAACAGACCCAACCGTGTTGGTGAGGTTCAACCAGCGTCCAAGTAGCTACCCAAGCCGCATACTCCAGTGTATTGCGGTACTGTGGCAGTAGGGAGTGTGGGTTTCCTGTTTTGGACACGGATGCGAAGGTCACGGTACGGATCTGCTGTTGCAACGTTTCGTACCGGTGCACTCGCCACCGAGTATGAGCGCCTGATAGATGGTGAAACGTGGAAATAGGCAATGGCAAACAGGTTTGCGACCGTCTCTCTGTGTGTGTGTGTATTTGTTCACCTGATGCGACCAATAGAAATGGAAACGATTGCGAATGTCCAAACCATCCGTGCGTTGATGTGTTGTTGAAGTTTTTTTTATCTGCTGCAATTGATTGCCCAACCAAAACAGCAGGACCCGATGTACACCTGATGTCCACTACCGGAACCGGTGGAACTCCAATCAGTGGACGATAATGTTCACTCACCATTCTGCAACAGTACGAAGCAGTTGAAGTTCAAGGAATAGCCCCAAGGCATTATGCATTGATTGGTAAGAATCAATGAGCAGAGTTTTTAATATGCACCAACTAACTGGAAAACAAACTTATGGTTCGATCTTCTATTCACCAATCGAACATGAAGCTAGCAAACCTAGCACAGGTAGTTGATGCATTCCAGAACACTGGACAGAAAACTCCTACCAATGTTTTTTTTATATATTTTGCATCAGCTGCATTCATTTGTATTGCATTTCCCATCCATAGACCGGTCGTGTCTATGGTTACCCAGTAGAACTTTTCCCCGATAGCGCCTGGACGTCCAGCCATGTTTCATTCAACCAGCAAAACGCAACTCGTAACGATGCAAAATAAGTTTTAATGAGTAACGCTTATGCGCTGTACACCATCGGGATCTACCCGAGAATGCAGATGTAGTTTTGGTGCTAACGAGAATTAGTTATTCCATACCGTGGTCTCCTACACTATACTAATAAAAAAAACGCACGTACCATGTTTTAAAAACAACATTTGCGACTACAAAAAAGGATGCTTAGAGAGCCCTCTGTGCGTGGTATGTACGCCCACACTTCCTTGCACGCGTGCGCCAGGTGACGGTGATGTAGCTGTCATTAGCAATCAGTGAACGTTCTTACAGATTCTGGCAGTATTACTCCCATTCAATAAACAACTTCTCACCGGGTACTGTTCATTTGTGGTGACGTTAACGTAAATTGGGTTTAGTCACTATTGCACCCGGAAGGTGCCTTATTACAGTCAGGGTATAGGGTTATTTTTTAATGAAGTTATTATTTCGCTTCTATTGTTGATGTCTTCTTCAGATGGGGTAAGGATTTTGATATTAACCAGGCTTAGTATCAATTTCTTAACAGGTAAAACAGCATAATGGCTAAACAAAATCCTGAATACTTCATACTGATAAGGAGCCCAGGGTATTGAAGTTACCTCATTATCTCCTCAAAGAGTCAGTTTTATCTAGATCATGTATCTCGCGAAGTCTTGCATGACCAAACTACATTCTAGTTCTAGACTTGAAGTCAGATCTCAGGTCTCTAAAGATAAATATGTGATACAACTCTAATATACTGAAGAATATTTAGTAGCTCTTTTGGATCTATCAGCCCTAGTTTGAATCTGATTTAGAGCTCTGCAAACGTAATGCCACCTGTTAATATTGAAGATAATGATGCTGTAATTGATGTAGGAATTCTTCAATATTCTTCAATAGATAGTTAAATAGATAGCCCAGGGTATTGAAGTTACCTCATTACCTGCTCAAGGAGTTAGTTTTATCTAGATCATATATCTCGCGAAGTCTTGTATGACCAAACTACATCACCTACTAGTTGTGCCGTTACTTCATGGAGGAGTTCTAGACTTGAAGTCAAATCTCAGATCTCTGAAGATAAAGATATAGCACAACTCTAATATACTGAAGAATATTTAGTAGCTCTTTTGGATCTATTAGCCCTAGTTTGAATCTGATTTCGAGGTCTGCTAACGTCATGTCACCTGTTAATATTGAAGATACTGATGCTGTGATTGATTAAAGAATTCTTCAATATTCTTCAATAGATAGTTAAATAGATAGCCCAGGGTATTGAAGTTACCTCATTATCTCCTCAAAGTGTCAGTTTTATCTAGATCATATATCTCGTGAAGTCTTGTATGACCAAACTACATCACCTACTACTTGTGCAGATACTTCATGGAGGAGTTCTAGACTTGACGTCAGATCTCAGGTCTCTGAAGATAAAGATATAGCACAACTCTAACATACTGAAGAATATTTAGCAGCTCTTTTGGATCTATTAGCCCTAGTTTGAATCTGATTTAGAGGTCTGCTAACGTCATTGTCACCTGTTAATATTGAAGATACTGATGCTGTGATTGATGTCGGAATTCTTCAATATTCTTCAATAGATAGTTAAATAGATAGCCCAGGGTATTGAAGTTACCTCATTACCTGCTCAAGGAGTTAGTTTTATCTAGATCATATATCTCGCGAAGTCTTGTATGACCAAACTACATCACCTACTAGTTGTGCCGTTACTCCATGGAGGAGTTCTAAACTTGAAGTCAGACCTCAGGACTCTAAAGATAAAGATGTAGCACAACTCTAATATACTGAAGAATATTTAGTAGCTCTTTTGGATCTATTAGCTCTAGTTTGTATCTGATTTGGAGCTCTGCAAATCTCATGCCAGCTTTTAATATTGAAGATACTGATGCTGTGATTGATGTCGGAATTCTTCAATATTCTTCAATTAAATGTTCTTCAAATTTAAATTCTTACACTAATTTATAAGAAATATTTAGCTGTAGACACACAACAGTCTGATTCAGTTTTTATGTCAAATCGGATCTGCTGTTCAATGGTACGTTACCCTCTACACTATCTGACCCGTCCTTGTAGCATCATCATCATGTGTTTAATACACACTGACTACATTAATTGTTCCTTCGTGCACAGTTTACACTATTTTTGGGGGGTTTTTCCGGGTTCTTAATGATCCAATTAATTATACTTAATTCCTTAATCCCCCCCTCGGGCCGGATTCAAGTTAGCTAGGGATGCGTGTAGTGTTGCGTAATGCTGTCACCGGATACTGATGTTCTACCCCGGTTTATCACCTATCCTACTAGCGCGAATGTTGAGGTTGGGTATGAGGGATGAAAAGGAAATCTACCAGCCCCGAACTACAAGCCGAGTGAAAACTCTTTAACGGCGAGTGCATCCTAAATTTAGGATGGATTCATTCTGTGCTTTTTGCTCATTTGGCTGCCCGCACACGTATATGGTTGGGCCGCAAGATGACGTGTGTTCGTGTGTATTTACCGGTCAGTAAAGCAATTTAAATTCCGCCGTTTTTGTTCCTTCCCTCATCGAGAAGCCGGGCTCACAAAGCTATCCTCACATGTTTGTACTCTTATTTATGAATTGTAGTTAGCCCTTTTTTTTGGGTTTGCTCACTCGCTACCGGTTCTGTTTTTCACCCTTGAGGGAGGTTGAATACCGCCATTAGAAAGAAGAAGAAAAAAAAGAAATCCCACAGCGTTGCAAGACCTTTGCGCCATTTCGATGACCAAGTCATCTAACACCTATGAAACGCCTCTCCACACAGATGCCAAAAAAACCGCGTACAGATAGTGCGTGTCGGACAGTAGTACGTTCGTTCTCGTGCTCGAGTGCTACTAAAATCGCGAGAGGCACGCAGTTTGTACCTAAAATTAGGCGAGAGGCAACATTTACACACATATGTAGATTTCGCGATTTCGCGGGAAAATAATTCGACCACACGGATGCCCCTTTTGCCCGTGGTACTCCACCCCCTCCCTTCTCCTCCTCGTCCTCCTCCTCCAACCCTCAAGATGTGGGTCGATAGTCGCCACCCTTCCATCCGATCTCTCTCTCACCCTGCCCGCCCCCTTTTGCACTTCAAACTCCTGCGGTTCTGCGGGATGCGGGATGAGATGATGCGATACGGAAACTATTTTGTTTAACCGATTATTTTAACGACTCGGCTGACTCGGCAAAGTTGTGCCCCGCAAAATACGCACCGGGTGCGCGGGGTGTGGGTTGGTTAACGTGCATTTCATGCTTTTTTTTTGATGATTTTTTTCATTTCGCTCTCGAAAAAATCACCTCGACCTCGCACCGGTGTCCGTTGTCCCCATTGGTTTTTGGCATTTGCTTTTGGCTCGATTATTGCTTTCGCCGGCAAGATACCAAACGAAACCCGTGTTACACCGTGCGACAAATTACAAATTTTATTCACTGGCGCCAGTGATTTGCAACCCGCTTGCGCTTTGAATTGTTTCCTCTTTTTTCCTACTGTTGTTTCACCATCTTTCCATTTTTCTTTTCAATATTACTTCCCAATTGTGTGTGCGTCTTTTAACTCATATCGTTTCATTGATAATACCGTCTCCAATCGGGTGTTGTTACCATTCTACAGCAGTTATCTAACTGCAGCATCCACTTTAGGATTCGTTTTACTTTTTTTTGCTGTTAGGATGGTGCGAGTTGTAAAAACACGTTTTGCGCCCTCAATTTGTTTCGCGTGCGTATGCAGCGCATTGATTGCTGCCGATGTTTGGCAACCGCAACCCATTGCACGAATGCGTGACCGAATTTTCCGAATTTTCCCCCTCCCAAAATGTGCACCGCATTTGGTCGGGGTTACGGGGAAAGGCGTAGCGGCTAAAAGGACATTTTTGCGACACTTGCAAATAGATGGCGTGGGATGTGGATGAGTGATTTGTTTGGTTGTTTTTTTTTTTGTTTGTTACTTAATTGCATGATTAATTGATTTTTTTTGTTGGGTTAAATTAATTCTCTTATCTCTTGTAGGTTTTGCTAAGCGTTGATTTATTTTGTATGCGAAAAGAAATCTTTAAAATTTAATTATTATTTTTATAAAAAATACTTTTAATCAATAAGGCCAGGCCGTTCTACCTGAATAAAAAAAACGTTTAAGAAGAATATATAAAAATACCCTTTCATCCTTCGAAGGTTAAAGGACGTTTAGTTCATTCTAAAAAAAAGAAAAAAATCGACACAAATTCTTCAAAGTGTCTAAGCAGTATTTTATATTCTTTCACATCACATGAAATTCCGCCATAAAAATCCCATGTATGCAATTGCACTCAAAATGGATAAAAAAATGCAATTGGTTTTGTGTTTTGGTCCGTCACGGCCCAATTAACATCAAAATACAGTACAGTAGAACGGACTGATGCCGGTTAATCGATTTCCCCGGATAATAGTCTCATAATTATCAAGGTCATTTATACAGTGGAGCGTCGATTATCCGTGTACTTTTTATCCGGCTGTCCCATTATCCGTGCAGCGCGGAAATGACAGTTCCGAAGGCGAATGGACATGTCTAACTGCAAACCGGTGATGACAAAAAATAAAAGCCTCAATAGGAAATGATACAATTGGCCCAAGCTGGACCATATAGAACAGATTTCTTTTGCAAAATGCAAATGCAAGAAAATTAACATCTAACTTTATAAAAAAAAAGTCCACCCATTACACACTAAACACTAATATTTATCAATAAAAAGAGTTGTGCCTATTATCCGTGTTATTCGGTTATCCGAGAGGGGCTGAATCCCGATGAGCACGGATAATCGGTATTCCACTGTACATCTAAATAAAGCATAAATAGTATCTATCTACTATACTATGGTGGTCCTTTGGATGCTTAAATTGATTTTTTATCAAGCAAATTATTATCAAACAACAATTAAAATTTAGAACGTCATTTCAAATATATCGTTTGGTGACGATTTTAATAATTTTAACCATCCTGACACCAGAAGAAATGTTGAAACACGGTTGAACAGCTGTCAATTTTCGGCGCACGGTTAATCCGCCCGCCAGGTTAATCCGCCACCGGATAATCGACGTTCTACTGTACTTCCAATTTATCACTAGAACTACTGAACTAATTTTTAAACAATTTCGAAGAGTTGGACTATAGAATATACAGTGGAACGCCGAATATCCGTGTTCATCGGGACTCGACCCCTGCCGGATAAGCGAATATCACGGATAATAGGCACAATTCTTTTTATTGACGGATATTAGTGTTTAGTGTTAAATGGGTGGACTCTTTTGTTATAAAGCTAGATGTTAATTTTCTTATTTACACTTTGCATAGTAAATCTGTTCTTTTACTCAAATTTGAGCAAATTGCATCATTCCCTATTGAAGCTTTTATTTCTTGCCATCATCGGATTTGCATTTAAAATGTCAATCCTCCTTCGGAACTGTCATTTCTGCGCTGCACGGATAATGGGATAGCCGGATAAAAGGTACCCGGATAATCGGCACTCCACTGTATATGTAAAACTCATGTTTTAACAACCCCAAAAAGTAATGTCACCAAAATGAAGCATTCCAGTCAAAATGACGGATCCGGTTGTTTTAGTGTTAATTAAAAAATGTAAAACAAAATTATTTAAAATTTTATGAAAACAAAAAAAAATACAAAATCAATATTGCTTAAGCCATAGATCGTGAAAGTGAAAACCTTACTTTATTTTATTTTTGTGTTTTTTTTTATTATTCATCATTTATTTCCCGGTTTTAGTTTGAAGCGTAAGTATACGAGCTCCACCATTACAACGGCAGATAGTTGAAGTTTTCCCCTTTAATACACCGTTTCCGATCCGAGTACGGTGCCGAAGAAAACTGAACCGTTTAGCCAAAGTGCGCCTGTTCCAGCGGGCGCACCGAGAAAGTGTCCAAATTCCGTACACTGTTTTCCATGTTTGTCCTGTTTATTTTTTTGTTTTCGGCTGTTTTTGTTTCTGTTTGTTTGTGCAGGCCCGATGATTTCGTGCACCATTGCGCACTGAGCATGCGGAAAATTGTGTTACGCACGCGCGTATCGCCCAACCCCCCGGACAGGGTTTGCCGGGTGCGGGTTTTTTCTTTCCTCTCTTACGGCTTCCGCACTATGGGATTGGGTGGGTGAGGGGAGGGTAAAAAAAACGCATCGATTCTCACTTTTTGCCACAGCATCTGACGTTCGATCTGGTTTACATTTATGTGTCGGTGTGTGAGTTTTTTTTCTTTATTATTTTTTTTGCCTTCTTTCTACCTTGCCCTCCATAACCAATAGGTCTCGAGTGTGCACTGATAATCGCAC
Organism: Anopheles longipalpis; assembly: GCA_016170015.1. Classification (NCBI taxonomy): domain Eukaryota; kingdom Metazoa; phylum Arthropoda; class Insecta; order Diptera; family Culicidae; genus Anopheles; species Anopheles longipalpis. The sequence continues at coordinate 13,302,145 of CM028102.1, forward strand.
CCGAAGAAGCATCCCAAACCCCCCCGGGGGCCTCTTATTGTGGTTTTTTTGTAAGAAGGAAAATTGCAAATACCAATTTGAATAAACCTACTTCGGTCCTATCAATGGGATACGTACACCGTACGGTAGGGCTTTCTTCACGCATTTATTTTTGTTGTTGTTATGTTTTCCTGTCATTAAAATTCAATGTGACAGCAAGATGCTTTTTTAAATCAAAATTTCTACCGTGCAGCGCGGTCGCCCATACCGTTCATCATAGGTCGGGTGTAATTTATTTATACATCGCTTGGTACATGTCGTAAATCTTTGGTTAACACACAAAATCAACAGCAAAAAAAAAACAAAAAAAAACGGTTTGCTAAAGGAATGTAAATGAGTTACACTCGTTTAAAATTTCACATTCCTCTCTTTGTTGCAAAAGAAAAACAAACCTCACCAAAAAGACCTGTCTTGTAAAACATTCGTTATTATTCCGGAAAAAATATGTATTTTTGTTATTATTATCTTAAACTTTCTTGTACGGTCGTTATCTTTTAAAGCCTTCTTTCACCTTCTCCCCCGCGGTGTGGAAATGATTGAAAAATGAGTGAAAATAAAAAACACAACTATCATAGCGCCTGCTACTAGCCACAAATGACATACCGAAGGCACACGATAGCACACAACTAGCGTGTAGCAATAAGAAATTAATCAACAACAAAAAAACGCACTACGAAGATAATGTAATGAATGCTTGTGTTTTTTGGTGCAAAAAAAGTAAAAAAAAAAAACAACAACATTGAAGTTAATTCGAATGAAACCGTTTGCGAAGAAACCAAAGGGAAGCAAAATTAATGAAATAAAAACAGCATCAAAGTGAATAAAACAAATGTAACAGAAAAAAAGCAAAGTTTAAAAAAGAACTGAGAAAAAGTGAATAAAAGAGAAGAAGAACAAAAAGTAAGCAAGCGTATATAATCAAACCTTTCTCTTCGTTTTAGATGAATTCACTTCATGCTCTCTCTCACTTGGCTTTTACTGTCTTTTTTTAAGCGATTTTAAACTGACAGCGGTTGTGCGTTTTTTTTACCTTCTTTTCTCTCTTTCATTAACGCTTTTATGATCATTGAAGGTACGGCGGTGGAAGTTGACAAAGCACCACCAAGAAGATTTGGTGATGGTTAGATGATATCTCGTTATGATGAAGGAATTGTTATAAATTTCCTGCTCGGTAGATTTGAAAGTGAATATGAAGAGATGTCACATTTATACCATCTGACCATGGCTGAAAATGTGTGTTTTTTTCTCTCCCTTTCCTCCGTCTGCTACAATCTAATCTCTGGTCACACGTTTAAATTGTAAAACTTCGACTCACGAACTCAAGCTCATGTGGTTTATCGGTTTTCTCCATTTTTTGACGAGTGGAATCAAATTTTTCTAACTGCACACAACCATACCACCGGTGGGAAAATGTGTTGCTAAGCCGGTGCTTGTTTGTTTCACTTCCGCTCGATCCGGGGTGAAATCGACTGGATAATCGGATCTTTACTTTTAGTCGCGTTTGTCGTCTTACCGCTTTTGGTACGAGTCAGTCGTGTAATTGCGTGTAATAGCTTTTAGAAAATGGTAAGGTGAGAGTAAGAGAAATAAAATTGTCTTTATAAACCATTTGAAGTTTGAGTTCAGTTAAGTTGAGTGCCTGATGCATGAACACGTTCATCTTGAGTACTGCAAAACGGATACGAAACATGACATTTGACACTCTTTCAAACTTAGATAAAGCTCAGATTAAGAAGAAGCACTCAGTAGCTCAATGAGTTACTATAATTCTTAATGAAACGTTTTGAGTTACCAGATAAGAAGCACTCAGAATTCATTTTTCACATAATTTCGTCACTAACGTCACTCACAGTTTTCAAGCACTCATAGTCAGATTAAGAAGAAGCACTCATTAGCTAAATGAGCTACTGTAATTCTTAACGAAACGTTCTGAATTACCAAACAAGGAGCACTCAGAATTCGTCTTTCACATCGTCACTAACGTCACTCACAGTTTTCAAGCACTCATGGTCAGATTAAGAAGAAGCACTCATTAGCTTAATGAGTTACTGCAATTTTTAACGAAACGTTCTGAGTTACCAGACAGTTGAGTTCCTGATGCCACGTTCATCTTGAGTGCTGCAAACCAAAGAGACATTAGACACTCTTTCAAACTTAGATAAAGCTCAGATTAAGAAGAAGCACTCAGTAGCTCAATGAGTTACTATAATTCTTAACTAAACGTTCTGAGTTACCAGACGAGGAGCACTCAGAATTCGTCTTTCACAAAATTTCGTCACTAACGTCACTCACGGTTTTCAGGCACTCATGTTTTTTTTTTCATGAAAACTTTATTGGCAAAGGAATATTTGTTTTCAACTTGAAGTGAAGTTGAGTTCAACTTGAGAGAAATTTTATTCGATTCAAACAATTTAGACACTTTCAAACATTGGTACCATGCGTATCCGACGTTGAAAAATAAAGTCTTGCGCTTAGGAAAGTTGGTGTTTGAACAACAAATTTTAGCATCAAAGAAAGCCACGATAAACACAGTCGACGGTTTGTCTGATGTTTGATCATCGAAAAAATTAAGAATGAGAATCAAGCAATGCGTTTTTTGCGTATTTGCCCAATCTAAACTGTACCCAGATTTTTCACCGGCTTAACTTTCATCGGAAGGAAGAATCAAACAAAACAAAAAACAAGTCGAATCAACCGATGGAAACGGTGTAGGCGGCGAACAGCAAAAAAAGGGTGGTGCAGTTTTTGTTTCGAGCGGCAAATTGCTTCCAAATCGCTAATAAATGGAACTCGCGAAAGGAGAATGCACTTTTCATTTCTCCTGCCTCGCGACGGCGCGGACTCATAATCAATCTCTTTGTTGTAAATCAAATCATTCGCGCTTTTTGGAGCGAATGCGCAACGCCGTGTGTTGGTGGTTCTTTTCGCGTTTTGTTTTTTTNTGTACGGTGTAGGCGCGTGCGTGTGCCTTTACCGCAGCAGTGAGTTGAGCGCGTGTGTGTGAGGTCCAGCAGTCAGCTGGACCACATTCTCAGAACAAAAGATAGAGCACCAGCGAAAAAAAAAGAAAAGGGAGCGAAAGAGAGCTGGTGAGGTAGAAAGGAGTGCGGAGTGAGAGAGTGTAAGAGACGGGCAGCATCAGCAGTAGCAGTCGGTAAAGAGGCTGTGGTTCGTTGGGCTGTAGGTTCAACTATCTGTATCTTCTTCCGCTACAGGTGAGTGACAATGCTGAAGAACGCTTGATCGATTCTTCAGGTGAAGGCTAAAGGGAACGGCAAAAGATGCGTGTGGATCTGTTCAAAAAAATATAATATAAAATAATACTAGCATGAAAGCGTTGGTAAAACCAATTACCAATTATATCCGTACAGGAAATTTTGAGACTATCTTTCAGTAAATCTTTAATCAACTAAAATGTCACATGTACAATACATGTACATCTAATTAAATGGTTGTTGAGGAGCCTATAAACATATGTTCGCTTAGTAGTAAATTATTTGAAAACTGATTCAAAACAGTAAACTGCCTTGTAAGCGACGATAACGCTGTTGATTGATGGATGATTTCTACCAGTTGTTGAGGATGGCGTAGACAAAACTTGTTTATTGGACACGGACGATTTATATGGAACTAGATAAGCATACAGCATTATTACGCACTGCGTCGTCCAACGTTCCTGAACTAGGCCTCAAAATGTTAGGCTTGTTTGAAATTGTACCCGATTTTAAATTGAAGTTTGTTCGTACTTGTAAAACAACGAGTTGCAAGAGTCTATCCTCAGCATTACTCTTCGCGTATTTTTATTGTGTACAAGCTGGAGCACATCACTGTTGGTTGGAACCAGCGGATACTTTTCGCCAAACCAATCCGTCATGCAGAGGACGCAGACGAATTGTGATGTCCTAAAGAGGAAAACCTGATCAGCCACCCAAGGTCAATGGCGTGTGTACGACTGTGTCGGCAGCGCACAGGGGATTGCCGTATTGATCCCTTATCAGCTGTGCGGCGTGATGTTCGCTACCGTTTGCGGGGCTGCATCCGACATCGTCAAGATTCCGACGGGTCCGAAGTTCCGCATTGTACTGCCCCGGTACGTCCGTATGCCCTTTTTGAAGTGCGCTCCGGCATATAATCACCAGCGCAACCTAGACATTCCGTACCGTATGGCTAGCCTTTGGTGATCGAAAGATACCGAGAGCGTAACGATGGTGGTAACCCTGGTCAGCGTGTAACAGCACACATGTCGACATTTAAGGGGGCGGAAGATGCCAGAGTGTCCTTCAGATGCTTCTCTTACTCCTTTTTCGGAACGGAGTTGAAACCAAACAATAGTTGGTAGCGAATAATGCCAAGGTATCGCAAATCGGTTGGAACTGGGACGAATCTAATAGAAATACAAAGCAACAACTCTTCCTCTCCAGGATGGAAAGAAGGATTCACTATGTCAAGGTTAGGGTCAGCAGGGTAGTTAATTCGCTTGGAATGTTCCACTTTTGGGTGCACGTCCTTTAACGTCAGGATTTGCGACATGACTCTCCGACCGGAGTCGTTGATGATGTCCACGCATCACGATTACAGTCATCGTAAGATTCCCTTTTATGGACATTGTTACGCCCATACGAATGCGTCTAAACCTGTGAGAGCTTCAATATAATAAGTACAAACCATTACCTCTCTCACTGATGACGTCTAGTGCCTTAGGCTTGAACATCAGATTACAAATAGAACTAAATAAATATTCACATGCGTTGTACGTCATAGGCTTCAAAAATGGATATTTAATCCAAAATTTATCTCTTCAATATCTAAATATTAATATATCTAGTAAGCTAATGTTAATAAAATATTGCTAAACTATTCTGTTCCTGCAACTTCTTCAGTGGACAAAACCCGTCATAGGGTGTGAATACTTTTTTATATTCAACTCATTGCGGACATATGTCTGTGGTACGTATCGCGTTGATGTCAAATAAATGCTCAGTTAAAACTTTTAATTACCCCCCAGTGTGATTAGATTGCCCTCCGCGTGTCACATCAAGAGCGTTTTAATTCGAAGGGAGCGACCAGGGTGTAATGACGCATACTTTCTTGCGGTCTTTCCATTTGATGAGATTGTCATGATTATTTTTGTACATAAATATAAACCTAACGTTAGGGAAATGGTCAAGAAAATGCCAATAGGAATGCTGCCAGGCTGCTGGAATTGCAGACGTTTAACAATTGATGATGCGTTCATCAATAACGATAGACATGTTTGCTTGGTTGCAGTTCGTTCGTCTTTATCTTGTTTCGGGGCTCAATTTACAGCAAAATGCGAACCATTTTGCTTTGGTGCGGAACGAAACACACTACCCCCAGGGCACTAAATGCCATCATGTGCATGTTAGCGTTGTCACTCAATTGAGCCGTCGCTCCGTAGGACGCTTTGTTGAAATCCTTTAACCAATTGAGGCGAATCTTGTCGACACTTCCTCGCGGCGGGTTTGCACTGCCACCGTGCCCTGGTCGAAAGAAGGCCGAAGCTTATGAATTTATTGCCCAATAAAAATCGAACAACATCATCGTCGCGAATAAATAAAACAGACCCAACCGTGTTGGTCAGGTTCAACCAGCGTCCAAGTAGCTACCCAAGCCGCATATCCAGTGTATTGCGGTATTGTGGCAGTAGGGAGTGTGGGTTTCCTGTTTTGGACACGGATGCGAAGGTCACGGTACGGATCTGCTGTTGCAACGTTTCGTACCGGTGCACTCGCCACCGAGTATGAGCGCCTGATAGATGGTGAAACGTGGAAATAGGCAATGGCAAACAGGTTTGCGACCGTCTCTCTGTGTGTGTGTGTATTTGTTCACCTGATGCGACCAATAGAAATGGAAACGATTGCGAATGTCCAAACCATCCGTGCGTTGATGTGTTGTTGAAGTTTTTTTTATCTGCTGCAATTGATTGCCCAACCAAAACAGCAGGACCCGATGTACACCTGATGTCCACTACCGGAACCGGTGGAACTCCAATCAGTGGACGATAATGTTCACTCACCATTCTGCAACAGTACGAAGCAGTTGAAGTTCAAGGAATAGCCCCAAGGCATTATGCATTGATTGGTAAGAATCAATGAGCAGAGTTTTTAATATGCACCAACTAACTGGAAAACAAACTTATGGTTCGATCTTCTATTCACCAATCGAACATGAAGCTAGCAAACCTAGCACAGGTAGTTGATGCATTCCAGAACACTGGACAGAAAACTCCTACCAATGTTTTTTTTATATATTTTGCATCAGCTGCATTCATTTGTATTGCATTTCCCATCCATAGACCGGTCGTGTCTATGGTTACCCAGTAGAACTTTTCCCCGATAGCGCCTGGACGTCCAGCCATGTTTCATTCAACCAGCAAAACGCAACTCGTAACGATGCAAAATAAGTTTTAATGAGTAACGCTTATGCGCTGTACACCATCGGGATCTACCCGAGAATGCAGATGTAGTTTTGGTGCTAACGAGAATTAGTTATTCCATACCGTGGTCTCCTACACTATACTAATAAAAAAAACGCACGTACCATGTTTTAAAAACAACATTTGCGACTACAAAAAAGGATGCTTAGAGAGCCCTCTGTGCGTGGTATGTACGCCCACACTTCCTGGCACGCTTGCGCCAGGTGACGGTGATGTAGTTGTCATTAGCAATCAGTGAACGTTCTTACAGATTCTGGCAGTATTATTCCAATTCAATAAACAACTTCTCACCGGGTACTGTTCATTTGTGGTGACGTTAACGTAAATTGGGTTTAGTCACTATTGTACCCGGAAGGTGCCTTATTACAGTCAGGCTATAGGGTAATTTTTTAATGAAGTTATTATTTCTCTTCTATTGTTGATGTCTTCTCCAGATGGGGTAAGGATTTTGATATTAACCAGGTTTAATATCAATTTCTTAACAGGTAGAACAGCATAATGGCTAAACAAAATCCTGAATACTTCATACTGATAAGGAGCCCCGGGTATTGAAGTTACCTCATTACCTCCTCAAGGAGTCAGATTTATCTAGATCATATATCTCGTGAAGTCTTATATGACCAAACTACATCACCTACTAGTTGTGCCGTTACTTCATGGAAGAGTTCTAGACTTGAAGTCAGATCTCAGGTCTCTGAAGATAAAGATTTAGCACAACTCTAATATACTGAAGAATATTTAGTAGCTCTTTTGGATCTATTAGCCCTAGTTTTTATCTGATTTAGAGCTCTGCAAACCTCATGCCAGATTTTAATATTGAAGATACTGATGCTGTGATTGAAGTAGGAATTCTTCAATATTCTTCAATAGATAGTTAAATAGATAGCCCAGGATATTGAAGTTACCTCATTACCTGCTCAAGGAGTCAGTTTTATCTAGATCATATATCTCGCGAAGTCTTGTATGACCAAACTACATCACCTACTAGTTGTGCCGTTACTTCATGGAAGAGTTCTAAACTTGAAGTCAGATCTCAGGTCTCTGAAGATAAAGATATAGCACAACGCTAATATACTGAAGAATATTTAGTAGCTCTTTTGGATCTATTAGCTCTAGTTTGTATCTGATTTAGAGCTCTGCAAACCTCATGTCACCTGTTAATATTGCAGATACTGATACTGTGATTGATTAATGAATTCTTCAATATTCTTCAATAGATAGTTAAATAGATAGCCCAGGATATTGAAGTTTCATCATTACCTCCTCAAGGAGTCATTTTTTTCTAGATCATATATCTCGTGAAGTCTTGTATGATCCGACTACATCACCTATTAGTTGTGCCGTTGCTTCATGGAGGAGTTCTAGACTTGAAGTCAGATCTCAGGACACTGAAGATAAAGATATAGCACAACGCTAATATACTGAAGAATATTTAGTAGCTCTTTTGGATCTATTAGCACTAGTTTGTATCTGATTTAGAGCTCTGCTAACGTCATGTCACCTGTTAATATTGAAGATACTGATACTGTGATTAATGTAGGAATTCTTCAATATTCTTCAATTCAATGTTCTTCAAATTTTAATTCTTACACTAATTTATAAGAAATATTTAGCTGTAGACATACGACGATCTGAGGCCAGTTTTTATGTTAAATCGGATCTGCTGTTCAATGGTACGTTACCCTCTACACTATCTGACCCGTCCTTGTAGCATCATCATCATGTGTTTAATACACACTGACTACATTAATTGTTCCTTCGTGCACACTTTACACTATTTTTGGGGGGTTTTTCCGGGTTCTTAATGATCCAATAAATTATACTTAATTCCTTAATCCCCCCCTCGGGCCGGATTCACGTTAGCTAGGGATGCGTGTAGTGTTGCGTAATACTGTCACCGGATACTGATGTTCTACCTCGGTTTATCACCTATCCTACTAGCGCGAATGTTGAGGTTGGGTATGAGGGATGAAAAGGAAATCTACCAGCCCCGAACTACAAGACGGGTGAAAACTCTTTAACGGCGAGTGCATCCTAAATTTAGGATGGATTCATTCTGTGCTTTTTGCTCATTTGGCTGCCCGCACACTTACATATATGGTTGGGCCGCAAGATGACGTGTGTTCGTGTGTATTTACCGGTCAGTAAAGCAATTTAAATTCCGGCGTTTTTGTTCCTTCCTTCATCGAAAAGCCGGGCTCACAAAGCTATCCTCACATGTTTGTACTCTTATTTATGAATTGTAGTTAGCCCTTTTTTTTTGTTTGCTCACTCGCTACCGGTTCTGTTTTTCACCCTTGAGTGAGGTTGAATACCGCCATTAGAAAGAAGAAGAAAAAAAAGAAATCCCTCAGCGTTGCAAGACCTTTGCGCCATTTCGATGACCAAGTCATCTAACACCTATGAAACGCCTCTCCACACAGATGCCAAAAAAACCGCGTACAGATAGTGCGTGCCGCTGTCGGACAGTAGTACGTTCGTTCTCGTGCTCGAGTGCTACTAAAATCGCGAGAGGCACGCAGTTTGTACCTAAAATTAGGCGAGAGGCAACATTTACACACATATGTAGATTTCGCGATTTCGCGGGAAAATAATTCGACCACACGGATGCCCCTTCTGCCCGTGGTACTCCATCCCCTCCTCCTCCTCCTCGTCCTCCTCCTCCAACCCTCAAGATGTGGGTCGATAGTCGCCACCCTTCCATCCGATCTCTCTCTCACCCTGCCCGCCCCCTTTTGCACTTCAAACTCCTGCGGTTCTGCGGGATGCGGGATGAGATGATGCGATACGGAAACTATTTTGTTTAACCGATTATTTTAACGACTCGGCTGACTCGGCAAAGTTGTGCCGCGCAAAATACGCACCGGGTGCGCGGGGTGTGGGTTGGTTAACGTGCATTTCATGCTTTTTTTTGATGATTTTTTTCATTTCGCTCTCGAAAAAATCACCTCGACCTCGCACCGGTGTCCGTTGTCCCCATTGGTTTTTGGCATTTGCTTTTGGCTCGATTATTGCTTTCGCCGGCAAGATACCAAACGCAAACCCGTGTTACACCGTGCGACAAATTACAAATTTTATTCACTGGCGCCAGTGATTTGCAACCCGCTTGCGCTTTGAATTGTTTTCTCTTTTTTCCTACTGTTGTTTAACCATCTTTCCTTTTTCTTTTCAATATTACTTCCCAATTGTGTGTGCGTCTTTTAACTCATATCGTTTCATTGATAATACCGTCTCCTATCGGGTGTTGTTACCATTCTACAGCAGTTATCTAACTGCAGCATCCACTTTAGGATTCGTTTTACTTTTTTTTTGCTGTTAGGATGGTGCGAGTTGTAAAAACACGTTTTGCGCCCTCAATTTGTTTCGCGTGTGTATGCAGCGCATTGATTGCTGCCGATGTTTGGCAACCGCAACCCATTGCACGAATGCGTGACCGAATTTTCCGAATTTTCCCCCTCCCAAAATGTGCACCGCATTTGGTCGGGGTTACGGGGAAGGCGTAGCGGCTAAAAGGACATTTTTGCGACACTTGCAAATAGATGGCGTGGGATGTGGATGAGTGATTTGTTTGGTTGGTTTTTTTGTTTGTTACTTAATTGCATGATTAATTGATTTTTTTTTGGTTGGGTTAAAATGAATTCTCTTATCTCTTGTAGCTTTTCCTAAGCGTTGGTTTATTTTGTATGCAAAAAGAAATCTTTTAAATTTAATCATTATTTTTATAAAAAATTCTTTTAAATTTAATTATTATTTTTATAAAAAATTCTTTTAATCAATACAGTCAGGCCGTTCTACCTGAATAAAAAAAAAACGTTTAAGAAGAATATATAAAAATACCCTTTCATCCTTCGAAGGTTAAAGAACGTTTAGTTCGTTCTAAAAAAAAGAATTCGACACAAATTCTTCAAAGTCTCTAAGCAATATTTTATATTCTTTCACATCACATGAAATTCCGCCATAAAAATCGCATGTATGCAATTGCACTCAAAATGGATAAAAAAATGCAATTGGTTTTGTTTTTTGGTCCGTCACGGCCCAATTAACATCAAAATGAACTACAGTAGAACGTCGATTATCCGGACTGATGCCGGTTAATCGATTTACCCGGATAATAGTCCCTTAATTATCAAGGTCATTTATACAGTGGAGCGCCGATTATCCGTGTACCTTTTATCCGGCTGTCGCATTATCCGTGCGGCTCGGAAATGACAGTTCCAAAGGTGAATTGACATATCTAACTGCAAACCGGTGATGACAAAAAATAAAAGCCTCAATAGGAAATGATACAATTGGCCCAAGCTGGACCATATAGAACAGATTTCTTTTGCAAAATGCAAATAAGAAAATTAACATCTAACTTTATAAAAAAAAGTCCACCCATTACACACTAAACACTAATATTTATCAATAAAAAGAGTTGTGCCTATTATCCGTGTTATTCGCTTATCCGAGAGGGGCTGAATCCCGATGAGCACGTATAATCGGCATTCCACTGTACATCTAGATGAAGGGTATATAGTATCTATATACTATACTACGGTGGTCCTTTCGATGCTTAAATTGATTTTTTATCAAGCAAATTATTATCAAACAACAATTAAAATTTAGAACGTCTTTTCGAATATATCGTTTGGTGATGATTTTAAAAATTTTAACCAACCTGACACCAGAAGAAATGTTGAAACACGGTTGAACAGCTGTCAATTTTCGGCGCACGGTTAATCCACCCGCCAGGTTAATCCACCCGCCAGGTTAATCCGCCACCGGATAATCGACGTTCTACTGTACTTCCAATTTAACACTAGAACTACTGAATGTGACTAATTTTTAAACAATTTCGAAGAGTTGGACTATAGAATATACAGTGGAACGCCGAATATCCGTGTTCATCGGGACTCGACCCCTGCCGGATAAACGAATATCACGGATAATGGGCACAATTCTTTTTATTGATGAATATTAGTGTTTAGTGTTAAATGGGTGGACTCTTTTTTTATAAAGCTAGATGTTAATGTTCTTATTTACACTTTGCATAGTAAATCTGTTCTTTTACTCAAATTTGAGCAAATTGCATCATTCCCTATTGAAGCTTTTATTTCTTGCCATCATCGGTTTTGCATTTTAATTGTCAATTCGCCTTCGTAAGTGTCATTTCCACGGATAATAGAACAGCCGGATAAAAAGCCGGATAATCGACGCTCCACTGTATATGTAAAACTCATGTTTTAACAACCCCAAAAAGTAATGTCACCAAAATGAAGCATTCCAGTCAAAATGACGGATCCGGTTGTGTTAGTGTTAATGAAAAAAATGTAAAACAAAATCATTTAAAATTTTAAGAAAACAAAAAAAAAATACAAAATCAATTTTGCTTAAGCCATAGATCGTTAAAGTGAAAACCTTACTTTATTTTATTTTTGTTTTTTTTTATTATTCATCATTTATTTCCCAGTTTTAGTTTGAAGCGTAGGCATACGAGCGCCACCATTACAACGGCAGATAGTTGGAGTTTTCCCCTTTAATACACCGTTTCCGATCCGAGTACGGTGCCGAAGAAAACTGAACCGTTTAGCCAAAGTGCGCCTGTTCCAGCGGGCGCACCGAGAAAGTGTCCAAATTCCGTACACTGTTTTCCATGTTTGTCCTGTTTATTTTTTTGTTTTCGGCTGTTTTTGTTTCTGTTTGTTTGTGCAGGCCCGATGATTTCGTGCACCATTGCGCACTGAGCATGCGGAAAATTGTGTTACGCACGCGCGTATCGCCCCCCCGCGGACAGGGTTTTTTTTGTTCCTCTCTTACGGCTTCCGCACTATGGGATTGGGTGAGTGAGGGGAGGGTAAAAAAAAACGCATCGATTCTCACTTTTTGCCACAGCATCTGACGTTCGATCTGGTTTACATTTATGTGTCGGTGTGTGAGTTTTTTTTCTTTATTATTTTTTTTGCCTTCTTTCTACCTTGCCCTCCATAACCAATAGGTCTCGAGTGTGCACTGATAATCGCACCCGAAGAAGCATCCCAAACCCCCCGGGGGCCTCTGATTGTGGTTTTTTTTGTAAGAAGGAAAATTGCAAATACCAATTTGAATAAACCTACTTCGGTCCTATCAATTGGATACGTACACCGTGCGGTAGGGCTTTCTTCACGCATTTATTTTTGTTGTTGTTATGTTTTCCTGTCATTAAAATTCAATGTGACAGCAAGATGCTTTTTTAAATCAAAATTTCTACCGTGCAGCGCGGTCGCCCATACCGTTCATCATAGGCCGGGTGTAATTTATTTATACATCGCTTGGTACATGTTGTAAATCTTTGGTTAACACACAAAATCAACAGCAACAGAAACGAAAAAAAACGGTTTTGCTAAAGGAATGTAAATGAGTTACACTCGTTTAAAATTTCACATTCTCCTCTTTGTTGCAAATAAAAAAAAACAATTCGCCAAAAAGACCTGTCTTGTAAAACATTCGCTATTATTTCGAAAAAAAAATGTATTTTTGTTATTATTATCTTAAACTTTCTTGTACGGTCCTTATCTTTTAAAGCCTTCTTTCACCTTCTCCCCGCGGTGTGGAAATGATTGAAAAATGAGTGAAAATAAAAAAACACAACTATCATAGCGCCTGCTACTAGCCATAAATGACATACCGAAGGCACACGATAGCACACAACTAGCGTGTAGCAATAAGAAATTAATCAACAACAACAAAAAAAAACGCACTACGAAGATAATGTAATGAATGCTTGCGTTTTTTTGGTGCAAAAAAGTAAAAAAAAAACAACAACATTGAAGTTAATTCGAATGAAACCGCTTGCGAAGAAACCAAAGGGAAGCAAAATTAATGAAATAAAAACAGCATCAAAGTGAATAAAACAAATGTAACAGAAAAAAAAGCAAAGTTTAAAAAAGAGCTCAGAAAAAGTGAATAAAAGAGAAGAAGAACAAAAAGTAAGCAAGCGTATATAATCAAACCTTTCTCTTCGTTTTAGATGAATTCACTTCATGCTCTCTCTCACTTGGCTTTTACTGTCTTTTTTTAAGCGGGTTTAAACTGACAGCGGTTGTGCGTTTTTTACCTTCTTTTCTCTCTTTCATTAACGCTTTTATGATCATTGTAGGTACGGTGGTGGAAGTTGACAAGAAGATTTGGTGATGGTTAGATGATATCTCGTTATGATGAAGGAATTGTTGTAAATTTCCTGCTCGGTAGATTTGAAAGTGAATATGAAGAGATGTCACATTTATACCATCTGACCATGGCTGAAAATGTGTGTTTTTTTCTCTCCCTTTCCTCCGCTACAATCTAATCTCTGGTCACACGTTTAAATTGTAAAACTTCGACTCACGAACTCAAGCTCATGTGGTTTATCGGTTTTCTCTATTTTTTGACGAGTGGAATCAAATTTTTCTAACTGCACACAACCATACCACCGGTGGGAAAATGTGTTGCTAAGCCGGTGCTTGTTTGTTTCACTTCCGCTCGATCCGGGGTGAAATCGACTGGATAATCGGATCTTTACTTTTAGTCGCGTTTGTCGTCTTACCGCTTTTGGTACGAGTCAGTCGTGTAATTGCGTGTAATAGCTTTTAGAAAATGGTAAGGTGAGAGTAAGAGAAATAAAATTGTCTTTATAAACCATTTGAGTTCAGTGAAGTTGAGTGCCTGATGCATGAACACGTTCATCTTGAGTACTGCAAAACGGATACGAAACATGACATTTGACACTCTTTCAAACTTAGATAAAGCTCAGATTAAGAAGAAGCACTCAGTAGCTAAATGAGTTACTATAATTCTTAATGAAACGTTTTGAGTTACCAGATAAGAAGCACTCAGAATTCGTCTTTCACATCGTCACTAACGTCACTCACAGTTTTTAAGCACTCATGGTCAGATTAAGAAGAAACACTCATTAGCTAAATGAGTTACTGCAATTTTTAACGAAACGTTCTGAGTTACCAGACAGTTGAGTTCCTGATGCCACGTTCATCTTGAGTGCTGCAAACCAAAGAGACATTAGACACTCTTTCAAACTTAGATAAAGCTCAGATGAAGAAGAAGCACTCAGTAGCTCAATGAGTTACTATAATTCTTAATTAAACGTTCTGAGTTACCAGACAAGGAGCACTCAGAATTCGTCTTTCACAAAATTTCATCACTAGCGTCACTCACTGTTTTCAGGCACTCATGTTTTTTTTTGCATGAAAACTTTATTGGCAAAGGAATATTTGTTTTCAACTTGAATTGAATTGAGTTTAACTTGAGAGAAATTTTATTCGATTACAAAAAACACCAGCAATTTAGACACTTTCAAAGATTGGTTCCATGCGTATCCGACGTTGAAAAATAAAGTCTGCGCCTAGGAAAGTTGTTGTTTGAACAACAAATTTTAGCATCAAAGAAAGCCACGATAAACAAAGTCGAGGGTTTGTTTGAAGTTTCATCATCGAAATGAAAAAAAAGGTAGAACTTCACGATTTAGAATGAAAATGAAGCAATGCGTTTTTTGCGTATTTGCCCAATCTAAACTATACCCAGATTTTTCACCAGGTTAACTTTCATCGGAAGGAAGAACTGAAGAAAACGAAAAACAAGTCGAATCAACCGATGGAAACGGTGTAGGCGGCGAACAGCAAAAAAAAAGGGTGGTGCAGTTTTTGTTTCGAGCGGCAAATTGCTTCCAAATCGCTAATAAATGGAACTCGCGAAAGGAGAATGCACTTTTCATTTCTCCTGCCTCGCGACGGCGCGGACTCATAATCAATCTCTTTGTTGTAAATCAAATCATTCGCGCTTTTTGGAGCGAATGCGCAACGCCGTGTGTTGGTGGTTCTTTTCGCGTTTTGTTTTTTTTGCAGCCGCAAACCGTAACCGAGACTTGCGCCCGAAGCCGGAAATAAATTCCTATTACACCGCACCAACGCAGCAAAATAACCCACGCTACTTACTTAGCGGATGCACTTCTTTCCGTCCGTGTGTCTGCCTTTTTTTTGTTTTTAGTGCCAGTTCGATTTGGTTGTGTGCGCCTTTCTGTTTGCAACCCCGGTGCAACCACTAGCTTTCATTTCATACATTAATTGGTTGTTGTTTTGTTTTTTTTTTTTGGTTGTTTTGGATGAATTTCCACCGCACCAGATTCCGTCGTGTGCTGGTCCGATTTGGCCCGGTTTTGATTCACACTCTGTAGGGAAATTATTTTAGCAACGATGATTCAAATTTGTTCCTGTTTTTTTTTTTTTTAAATCCGTACGTCGGAATGGTGTTATTTGTACTTTTCCTTTTTATTACACTTGTACTTATTTTAACATTTTTTTACGATAACATTTTTTCATATCTAAAAAATGTTTCTATTTTATTTTCTTATTTATATTTATATTTATCTGGAAAATTTTAATAATTTCCTTTAAATCATGAAAAAAACTATTTGCAAACAGAGTTTCTCAAATTCATTCCGTTTATCATTTGCGGTAACTCATCAGCACTCAGTGCATGATTGCGATAATTGTCACTCACGCACGCAATAGTGAATTGAGTGCTTGCAAAAGTGAATGGTGTGTTTACAAAAGTGAATTGAGTTCTTGCAAAAGTTATAATTTTATATTAACGTAGTAATTATTAATAATTTATTTTTCAATTAAAAATAATTTTATCTTCAATTAGTTATATTTTGTGGACCAAAAACGTTTCCTGTAATGCATATTAATTGTCATGCCAATCTTGCTCGTGTAATAAGTCAGCTGGAGCGCTACAATAATCCTACTTTATGCCTGTTTGCTTTTTTCTCGCGAAAGATATAATTCATTCAGCATTCTACACGCACGTAGAAACACGCGATGGAAGAAAGTACGAGTGAATTAATCTACCCCACACACTGGGAAGGGATGTGTCTTTTTTTCCCCTTGCTTGCAGTAACAACCACTTCTGCAACCATGTGGTTCACATACGGTATCATTAAGCGCGTTAGAAGAATGTGTTCTGTGTGCTATTCTAACCGCAGCAACGGTCAGCTGGCGCCTTGGGGCCTTATGCTCCTGTTACACCCGGAAACTATTCACGCCGGCCAATGATGTCATGGATCGAATTTATCGATCCCGTGAGCAGTGAGAAATTGACGCGACGGGTCGGGGTTTTTTGGGCTTGGCATGGTGGATGGCAAAATTGCACTCTGGCAATGTTTTTTGCGCTGTTTTTTTTAGTTGAAGAATGGTGGTGGTTGTGAGAGATTGTTCTTTATGTCTGACCGCTGAAGTTGGTCCCTTGCCGGCCACAAGACAAGCAAAGATGCGTCAGAAGTCGTTGCATTAGTACAAAAGCATGAGTTGAGGGGGTGTAGCAACTCATGGACAAAGCAAACGGAACAAAGGTCCATCATTGTTCCATCTCCAGAGATTATTGGTGGAACGACTTACTGCACTTAGAACGGAAATTCCACTCTTGTCTGTGATTGCGATAAATTTCCTGTTATGGTACGTAGGACTTTTAAAATTTTTATAGCATATTTTTTATAGCACTACAGACAGCTTTTCTAGATTTATCTAAGAAAGTGCTTTTAACACTAGAACTACCGGACCAGTCTTTTTGACTGAAACGCTTCATTTTCGTCACATTATTTTTTGGGGTTAAAAAATCCTAAGGTAGTTGAAAACATGAATTTTACATATATATTCTAAAGTACGATCTGCAATAAAAAATA
Organism: Anopheles longipalpis; assembly: GCA_016170015.1. Classification (NCBI taxonomy): domain Eukaryota; kingdom Metazoa; phylum Arthropoda; class Insecta; order Diptera; family Culicidae; genus Anopheles; species Anopheles longipalpis. Next base: position 13,319,331 of record CM028102.1, read on the forward strand.
AAAAATACTTCAACTCTTCGAAATTCTTTAAAAATTAACCACGAACGAAAAACGCCTAAAACGCTTGGTAGTTTTAGTGTTAAAAATAAAATTCAAAAATTTAGAGCAAAATTCTTTTCTAATGAGGTTAAACTAGTGCCACAAACAACCTCCGCAGTGTGTTAGGCAATAGTAACGATGGATTATTTTTTTCTTGTTTTCTTGCTACTCAAACGTCCACTAAAGCGATTTGGCTTTAAAAAAAACTCTGCGTGGGGCGGTTTAGCACTATATCTCCCGCAGTGTGCGACCGGTGCAAAGTGACAGAAGTGGTAGAACATATATTTTGTAACCCATTTCGTTACGACTGACCATTTCCATACCGTAATAAAGACATTTAATCGATTCCGTCCGCTTGGGCATGCCATTCTGGTTTTTGTTTCCCGCCCCCCTCGATTGATGCCGATGTTTATAGTGCTAAAACCTCCGCAGAAATTGACACCGCCGGTCGGCATTTATTTTACGACTAGCAGGGTTCTACTGTTACTGCTGGATAGAAAATTTTAATGATGCCAATGAAAATGTTACTTGAAAAAAAAATAATAATGCGGGTTATACATGAAAAGATTAAGGATATTAATTTAAAAACATAAAAACGGTTCGTATGAGTTTGAAATTTAATATTTAATTTTTTAGTTTTTTTTCTTCATAACACGGTAGACGGTTTCTCTATCCCAACGGGTTCATATTTATGTATTATTTTCTGTAAAAAAATAAGCCTTTCACCTTGACAGGTTCTTAACCGATGCCGGTAATTACCTTACAAACCCTGGGCCCAATACATGAAGGCTCAGCCATTAATGTTAGATGTGTATAAAAATTTCCAATCACATTTTTATAGCTTTTAAATTCCTGTGCCATAATTTTCATTGCTTACCGTGTGCAAGGTTCCGGTTTTATCACAACAGGCGCTTAACTATTTTATTACAGCGTTTCTCAGATGATATTGTAATATCAACCACATTTTTTTCCAATGACACATATGTATGCTCTCCAATGTCATCCAGATGTGTTTACTTTTTCATATAAAGCCATTTGAAAAAATGTCGATGACATTACAAAATCATCTGAGAAACGCTGTATTATTACAACGTCAGTCTGTCCCACTCGAAACGCTTCGAATATTACTTGTTTGAGACGTTCTTAAAAGCCCGGTCTCCAGACAGCGTCCAACGCAAAATGCACAAACAAATTGTGCAAAATCCAGTATGCAAAATCGCTTAAAATGGTCCGGTTGCACCTGAAACCGAGCAAATATTCTACGCCTCCAGTGTGCGAGAAGTATAAGATTTCTATTACTTTCCTTTTTTTCCTTTTTGTACGAAATAGATGCCTGGTAATAGTCAATTTACGAACCCACGACCTCGTTCCACTATGTGTGATGGTTTGCTTTTTTGTTGTTTGCCTTTCTTTCGTTTTTCTGCTTGTTGCGTGCCGGTCTCGATGAAGCTACCAAGAGCGAAACCTGAAAGCCATCTTGATGCTGTCGTCTGACTCATCGCATTTAAATATAGAACTGAAATAGGCGTGCGTCGGTCCATTCCGAACGCATCACCGATTAGTCTGTTCGTAATCCGCTGGCCGGATTCTCGCCCAACGAAGCAAAAAAAAAACAAAAGCTGTCCAACAAGTGAGAACATTACAAAAAAAACAAGCGTATGAAATCCTACAAGTAAGGTATGGAATCGTTCAAAACTTTTTTTTTTGACAAGTGGCATGTCTGGCTACTAAAACTCTTAATGCTCGTCATTTATTATATTTCGCAAAAGAATGAGTAAAAAAAACTAAATTTGAGCACTAAAGAAAATGAATTTGAGTGACAGCAAAATGAATATAAATATGTATGTCAAATGTACAACAAAAAAGGCAAAAAAATAAGGATCGTTAACAACTGATAGCTTTATCATGGTGAACATTAACTTTTATCCGATTTTTTTACTATATCATCTGACACAGAAAGCGATAACGACAGAAGCGATTCAGTTAGCTATGATTAACTATATATCAAATAATAATTTTACCATATGTTTTATTATATTTTGTAGTGCAGGGTTTACAACTCATTTTTTTACTATGATTAACTTGTTTACTGAACTAATTGTTTAATTACGATAATTCTTCTTCGTTGTTAGGGTATGCTAACAACAAAACAATCTGGAGAGCAATCTGCAGATATTAAAAATTGTGCTTACCACTTGTAGCACTAATCGGTCTACCATTTAACGACCAGTCAGCTTAAAGATGATGCAATAAATCTTTTTGTTTATGCCCCTGATGTAAACATCGAAAAATGATGATTTTATCCCTTGTAAAGAACACTAAAGACCCGTTCAGAACCGTGCTTAATCTGGGTGTTTGTAATTCCCTACCGGCTTACTGGTGAGCTGCGTTACTCGCGGGAACCCATACGAGTGAACGAGATTAGTGTCAAGTACTTTTTGACAGTTGACAACTAATTTCATATTGCTATTAAAATGGTTGCATATTTACATTTACATATTTGAGGGTATATAGATGCTTTTTTTAATTTAAAAAAAAACACTTCTAGTGTTTGATTATGTTATGAAAATGACACCGGACAACCAGGGACTTTTAGATCCATTGCGCTTTAAGAGTTTAATTTAACCCAGCTAAACCTGTACGGACTCTTTTCCCCGATGTATTGCAAAAAGCACAAACTCCCCCATGGCAGGTAGGTCAAGACCGCCACTAACTTCGCGTTCGATTAAGAAAACGTAGCAGTCAGTGGCGTTAGCCATCCATCAGCAAATGATGGTTTTATAGTCTAATACGTGTATTTTTTTTCTCCATTTGCCACCATGGTGTGTTTGAGGTTTGAGGGAAGCGAACCGCATCGGGATTGATCGGCAACTAGATCATACCGACCCGTTTATCAGTGCATGAACAGCGATGATGGTGGTCCGACGTTGTTGAGATGGCGCTGTTTTTTTTTGTTGTTCGGCAAATGCGCAACAAACCCTGCAGTTGTCAACTGCGTTAATATGGGGACAAACTTCATTATAAATTTCTCCATTTTTGAAGTAAATTTAGGGTGAATCATGCTCAATTTGTATGAAAAAATTCCAGTTTTTTTCGTTTTTTTTTATTTTTTTGATTTTAGTACTTATACACATATTTTATATTTGTATTTGAAATAAATTATAAGAAGTTTGATGGAAAATTTCTGCTTTTTTATTCCACACCAGCTTTTTATAGAAATATATATTATTTAAGTAAATTTTAACAGCTTTAACTCAACCTTAAACTCAAACTTAAACTCTCGCTTAAACTCCAGCTTAAACTCTATCTTAAAATTTAGCTTAAACTCTAGCTTAAACTTTAGCTTAAATTCTAGCTTAAACTTTAGCTTAAATTCTAGCTTAAACTTTAGCTTAAACTCAGCTTAAATTCTAGCTTAAACTCTAGCTTAAACTCTAGCTTAAACTTTAGCTTAAACTTTAGCTTAAACTCCAACTTAAACTCTAGCTTATAGATAAATTTTGTCAAATGAGCAGCTTGGGATGAGATAAAAAAAATCAAAACTTAAAATATTAAACTCCACAGATCACTCCACCCCGTATCTGGTGTTTAAAGTGAGTGTGAAAGAGAGCTCTAACCGCGTGGCGGGGCGAAAGGGCGAAACATAGTTGTTTTTGTTTTGCTGTTGTCTGTTTACTAGTGATAGTATTTAATGTGCGCTCAGTCGTGCGAAGAAAAAACTAAAGCAACAATCAAACCCCTCGGTTCTGCTTGCGTTACTTTCGCTGAACATTATGCGTCCCAGGGTTTGTTGAACGTGAGCTGGGCACTAGCGAATCGATACGATACTTGTTGTATGTGCTTGTTGGAAAGGGGAAAACACCCTCTCCGGCCTATAGTTTGGGAGTGTTTGGGACACAAATTTCAAGGTTTGTTGTATTTCCGAGGAGCTTGAGTCTGTGGACGTGTTTTTACTTAATTCCCGACCGAATAAGACCGAACAAGAGCAAGTTGTAGGTCATCCAGTATCGACCTGGAAATGGATAGATTATGGCTAAGCGTTTACATACGGTTCAATTGTTTTGCAAAAAGAAAAAAAAACGTTGCCATTTTGCATTGTTTCGCAACGGAGCGCAATTCCGTCAGCAATTTCACGGGCAAACTTCACGTACGCGGAGCAGAGATAGCGTGAAGACGTTTGCTGCGCGAGAACTCGGACGATTTATATTGGTTCAATCGATTTGAGCGGTGGCCAAGATGAAAATAAATATATCCGATTTATAGCAGAAGGTCAGCTGATGCTCGTTTTTCTTCCATACGCAGTTGCTGTTGCTTTTTTGAGGCNGTTTGCTGCGCGAGAACTCGGACGATTTATATTGGTTCAATCGATTTGAGCGGTGGCCAAGATGAAAATAAATACATCCGATTTATAGCAGAAGGTCAGCTGATGCTCGTTTTTCTTCCATACGCAGTTGCTGTTGCTTTTTTGAGGCTGAAATGATATGCGACTCTTTGTTAGCTTGAGTCATCCTGGTACGGTTACGGATCATATTTCAAACGCAAGTTTCGATCGACTACAAACTTTTTTTTCTTCCCGTTTTTATTCCACTATCGGACTGTCAAAAGGTTTGGATGAAGTTTACATTTCCTTTTGGGCTACACTTCAATAACCGTACCGGCTCTGTGTTTCTAATGTCTTTGAATCCGTGCCTTCGTCATCGGATTGTTGTTGTCCACGAATTTTTTTATACTTTAGAATGTTTATCCGGATGTTGGCCCTCATCCAAGCAGCGGTTTATGACCGTTCTACTCATGCTCGATCTCGTAGTGACTAAGGGAAATGGCTACGGTCGTTGACAAAGAAGAAAAACCCCGATACAAACATAAACCGATATGTACTTAGCCCCTTCCTTCCTTCCAGTTTTCCCCCCCAACGCCAACTCACATCGGGTGCACAACGGAAGTGCAACGAAACTGCAGCACAGCTTTGGTTTCGGTTCAGCTAACGTTTTTATAGATTTTTGTTTGTTTGCTGTGTTGAAACAAACCATGCTCGATGCGCTCGATTGGCAGCGGTTGTAGATGAACCGCCCGAACGGGTGGTTTGCGAACCTCGTTCGATCAAGGGCAGTTCGCCCGTACTTCCTGCATGACAGACACCTTTCTTTCTATCGCTTGCCGAACGCTTTGTCTGCAAAGCGTACTGCCCTACGGATACGGAAGCAACGGGAAATGGAAGTTACTAACGAAAAGGAAATTCTTAACGGTCGTTTACAGGGGTGTTTCCATAATAGAGATGAAAATAAACACTCTTTTCAGAGTGTTAAAACAGTGTGAAAGAGTGGTTGAAAGGATTTGAATCTTTCACTCACTCTTTTTCTCACTCTCACTCACTCACTCTCAACTAATCCTGAGGCTACTCTTTTGTGTTTTAACTCACCCTGTGAACCCACTAGCGACTCTTTTATATTGGGTTTTACCTCCCTCACTCTTTGTGCCGACTCATTTGCGTTTGAAATGACTCACTCTTTGTGCGGAACTAGTGACTCTCTCTTTTCCGTTTTAACTCACTCACTCTTTGTGCGAACTCTTTTTTATTTGAAATCACTCACTCTTTGTACTGGATTAGTGACTCTTTTTTGTTTCAAATTACTCTTTCTTTGTGCCGGACTAGTGATTCATTCTCTTCCGTTTTAACTCACTCACTCTTTGTGCCGACTCCTTTTTCGATTCAAATCACTCACTCTTTGTGCGGGACTAGTGATTCTGTCTTTTGAGTTTTAACTCATTCACTCTTTGTGCCGATTCTTTTGGGTTTGAAATCACTGACTCCTAGGTAAGAACTAGTGACTCTCTTTTTTCCGTTTTAACTCACTCACTCTTTTTGCCGACTCATTTTCGTTTCAAATCACTCAGTCTTTGTGCCGGACAGTGACTCGCTCTTTTCCATTTTAATTCACTCACTCTTTGTGTCGGCTCATTTGCGTTTGAAATGACTCACTCTTTGTGCTGGACGAGCGACTCTTTTTTCGGTTTTAACTCACTCACTCTTTGTGCCGACTCTTTTCCATTTGAAATCACTCACTCCTAGCTCCAAACTAGTGACTCTATATTTTCCATTTTAACTCACTCACTCTTTGTGCCGACTCGTTTTTCGTTTCAAATCACTCATTTCTAGTTCCGGACTAGTGACGCTTTTTCGTTTCAAATCACTCACCCTTTGTGCCGGACTAGCGACTCTCTTTTTTCTGTTTTAACTCACTTACTCTTTGCGCCGACTCTTTTTTATTTCAAATCATTCACTATTTGTGTCGCACTAGTGATTCTGTCTTTTGAGTTTTAACTCACTCACTCCTTGTGCCGACGACTAGCGTCTCATTCTTTTGCGTTTCCAACCACTCACTCCTAGTTCCGGATTAGTGACTCGCTGTTTTCTGCTTTAACTCACTCACTCTTTGTGCCAATTCTTTTTTGGTTGGAAATAACTCACTCTTTGTGCCGGACTAGCGACTCTCTTTTTCCTGTTTTAACTCACTCACTTTTTGTGCCAACTATTTCATCTTTATCACTTCATTTCATCTTTACTTATGAAAGCAGCCTTAAATAAACGTCATAAGGATAGTGCGATCATTTTGATCGACACTAAAATGATCGTGTTTGTTGATAATGTATGATTGCCTTCGCTGTTGTGTGTTTCACCTCGCTGCAGTTTGGTGATGCGTGCAAGAATTTTTTTCTTCTCCCCAAATTAATTTCCCTTCCCATCCGTACCACATTACCATAAACACATGCCGCTCGGCATGTAAAGGGGTTCTCCGCATCGTGCGTGGAGAGGCGTTCAGTGGAGCGTAATCTCAAATTTAACTTCAAACCATTTCCTATTTTGCGGCCCGCACCCGCCCGGTCAGGCTTCCGGAAAAACTCAACAAAAAAAAGAAAAAAGCAAAACCAAAACAAAGCGATACCGATCGGCCCCACACACACACACAAAATAGCCAACGCCTACGAAACCGAGCGCGAACGTAAGTTTTCATGATTTGGTGCGTGTTTAGATCGCTTATTATTATGTGTTCTCCTCATCCGTCTGGTTCCCCCGTTCCACAAGGCTAGCATGTTTATGATTTTCGGCCATAACATGCGCGACCGGCGACGTCACGGCATGTGTGTGTGTGTGTGTGTGTGTGTGATAACGAGAGTGGAATGGCCCCCCCTTTGTACCCGGTCTTCCGGAAGGAAGACGATACCCAACCGAGGTGGGTGGTAAATGGGGTGGGAGTGTGGCGTGAAAATGTATGCACCACTACCGCCCCTTGGGGGGGTGGAGGGAGGGTAGGGGTGGAAAATAGGACCGAAATTAAGACGAAGCGATGACGAGGTTGTATAATCGCGAGCGCGAAAACCTGCTCGTTGGATGCGTCGATCAGTTACGAGGAAGTGAATCCGATTGCATACACATGTTTGTATGCATATATATGCCGCGGGTGGATTAATTATTTTCTCTCTTCGCCCGCACCCGGGCGCATGGAATGCATTTTTTTCCGTTTGAATGAACCACTAACTCGGTGCTGCTTCTTGGCACATCTTCGTACGCGCCAGGTGTAGTGCAGGTGCGAAAACAACGATAGCAGGTACAGCAGCACCAGGTTACGAGGATAAGGCACAGCTTCTTCTGGGTGGCATTCAGTGGGTGAACTGCATCACGCGTTCATGCGGGGGACGCCCACCGATCATTATGCGCTGATGGCTTCCGTGCGGATGTGCGCGCAACATTCGTGCGCGCCATTACGTTCCAACGGTCATGGGGCGGTAACGTAACATCGGGCGGGTGATTAAAAAATGAAAAAAATGCAAGGTGTTATGTGGGTTGATCTTCGGCCAGGTTGCATCGCAGATGATTATCGAGCCACTAGTATATTGGGATGGAAATTTGGAGGTAGTTTTTTTTTTAAATTACCTTCATCAAGACGGAAAACATTGTAATGTGTAGCAGCAGGAAAATTATTATTAGCGCCCGTTTCCGATGAGCACAATCGGTCAGGAATGATTGTTAGTTATGTCAAACGATTGAATAATGAGCAGAGTTTCTGTTTCACGTTAATTTATTCTTGTCGATTGGGAACTCATTACAATTCACTATTGTGCATTTGCTGTACATGTGAATTCATTTTTATTCCGCTGTACAATCAGTTCATGCTATTTTTTGTATTCAGTACAACAACAAATACAATCATTTTATTTTAGCCTCAACAACACGGTTACAACTAGAAATTGTGTTTAAAAAATTAATTAAAAAAAAAATTAAGTAACTATTCATCCGTTGACAGTTAATGAACTGTCTTTTCATAACTTTTGCTACAACAAATTTTTGAATCATTTTTTTATGAGTTTTATTGATATTTTGTGTTCCAATGATCTCCATTCGAACTGTCATTTGTCATTTGTCACTAACTGTCAAAATTGTCATGTATGTCATTCACGAACTGTCAAAATTAATACACTTAGGCTGGTGGCAGTGCTCCGTCTTTTTTTTCAAAATTTTGTTTGGGATTTGACAGATAAAGTTGGATGACGTTTTTGGTCGTACGACGAAATAAAAAAAAATTGATTCCGTCGGATGGTCGGGTACGACTTCTTCCGTCAAGTTGAACTCGCTTGTATAAACGCCAGATTGGTGTTATTTTCTCGCTGTTCGTGTAAACAAATTGTTTCAATGTTGTTTTAACTGTCAATTCAAAAATAATAGTACGACCAGATCTGTAGAGCAATGATACTCCTACGGTTTGGTTGTACAATTAAAATAGTCGTACGACTGAGCACTGCCACCAGCCTATCTGTCAACATTGTCTCTTATGTCATTCACGAACTGTCAAAATTAATACACTTAAAAATTGCACATTTCTGACAGAGAAGAGTGAACGAAGCTGCTGGATATGTTATAATTATGGTTTTATTATGTTATAATTATGGTTATAGAGATACAAAAAGTATCTCCCCTTTACATATTCATTATTTCAAAAACGTTTTCATCTGTTTCATTTTCTCATCTTTGCTTATGTCAACATATTTGCTTGTCTTTTATTTAATAAATTATTATTTCTTTCTTAGCGTGTGTTTTCTGACAAAATTATTCAATATAGCTTTATTTGCACATTGAGTAATTTAAATTGTATAATTCATTACACCTACCTGTCACTTGCAAAAAAAAGTGCAATCAATCATAAAGCGTTACAACTGTCTGATTTGTGTGTTCCTTTTTTGCCATTCTCAAAAACTTAAACCCCAAAGGTTACCATGCAAAAGACTTAAATGATGTAATGATTATTGTTTACAGCACCCATCCACCCACCTGTTGCGTGTGTGCCATCGTTTGTAAGTTTTTTTTTCGTATTGTTTGTTTTTTTTTTTTTGCTGTTTGATTTCGATCGAACCTGCAAAGTACGCCCAGTTTCATGCAGCTGAGATGCACCATCAGTTGGTGGCTTCATCGCTGGGTTGGTTCGGGCCTCATCATCATCACCCTTGCCACACCGGTTCGGCTCCCACGCACGTGTTTTGTTCGATGCGCACTAAATCATTTCTGGTGCGGTGCAAATATTTCACTCTCCTTTGAGTGCGTAATGCAGTTCTTGCAGCAAAAAAAAATGGGAGAGAAAAAAAGGGCAAAGAAAGACATGCGTTTTCGTGTTAGGGTTTGTTTGATTTTAGTTGCATCATCAGCTAGTCGGTTTAGGGCCTTTTTTGTTTTACAAAACACTTGCCATAAAATGATTTATATTAAATTATTTATTTTTTTTTCTTTAAAAAAAAATTTAGTATATTAATCCCCTACCATTGTGTAATGGTTAGCCCCAGGTCTATGAAAATGTTGCATTGACATTTGTTCAATGAATATCATAAATGGAATATGCAACACGGCACATTTTTATGTCAAATTGACAGATGACATTTGTTTGAAATTATCGTTATGAAATCCCGGCCCTTAGTACTATCAATAATATTGAAACCATAAGCACTCGACTAGGGCATGAAAAGGGGAGAAAATAAAACAAATCTCTCGAAGCATGTTGATTGAAAAATTTATTTGAGCTTTTTTTGTTGTAATCGCGCAAGATTATTAAAATCCGGTTCGCTCACATTGATGGTCAGCCGGTTCCGGCTTCAGTGCGGTTTTTGTGTGATGCAAATGCTTATGTTATGGAAATGTACGGCTAACATTTTTATTGACATTTTATTACGATTCCCTATTGGTGGTTCGAAAAGAAATGGCGGAAGGTGGAAATAAGGCGTTAAACAGTTATGGGCGATAAAAATGGCATTTACTGCCGGTGGTGGCCTCATCTTGCCCAGTGGCCTCCTGGTCAATGTTTATATTAGTTGTTGCACTCGAACTGCAGTTTTATCCGCCGTGCGATTGGTGTTTTTTTTAAATATATTTTCCCTTCGGGAATTGCGATTCCCGGTCGGTTGATAGGACCGGCTCGATAATTTGAATTTTTATTGACAAATTTTAATCGAACTCTCCTTTATTAGGGGGAGGTTTCTTTCAAAGCTTTGTAGAATACCGTTTTGCACTAAAAAAATCCAATATCAACATTTAATTACTCCAATCTGAAGGATAACTATTAAAACAGCGAAACTGCAAAATTATCTTAATCTGTTAAATAACATATAAAAGCAAAAGGAATGTGTGTAAGGTAGTTTTTTTATAGGTACAACCAATGTGCAGCTTCGCTTATTCGCTAAGGAGCGCATTTTATGGCTTGAACAGATAATTAAATCGATTCCAATCGATTGCGTATTTTTATGAGCATTTTATTCTGCTTGCGAGCACTGAGAAATTAATTTTTAAAATGAGTTGGCTGCGGTAAGGGAAAGGTTCGTGGAAAGATTAAAAAAGTAAATGTTCCATTTGGGAAATTAAAAAAAAGAACTCCAAGTGCCTAAAGTCCTCAAGTGCCGGTCGCTTCCCGTCACAATAAAATTACGTACGTGCTTATGTGCCAGGGTCAATCGACAGACTACTAGAAGCGTATTTAACGAAGCTAGTCAAAACTGGCACTGAGCTTTATTTTGTTATGCTATTTGTCTTCGTCTGTCTGTCAGACAACTGTTTGTTGACTGAAATATTGGCAGACCAAAGTGTTACGCTGACAAAAGGCGAACGATCAAACATGGGCTGTGTGTGTTTGCGTAAACTGTCCCTAACCGTGCCATTTGTCACCAAATCCTCTGGGACGCCCCGTGCGCTGGTTCAGTGATCTTGTAGCAAAAGTAAATAGTACCGCCTTGAGGGTGTGGATTTTCGCCCCCCCCCCCAAAGAAAAGGTGCTAAAAAGGGATAATAATAATCTCACTCTCGTAGTTAAACGAGATTTTTCCGCCATTTTTGCTGTTTTCTTTTTTCAAGTGATCTGTAAAAGCTCAGTCGTCTGTATTATGTTTTTTTATATTTAAAATGTAAGCTTTTAACATGAAAAAATGAATTACTTGAACTAAAATAAGAGATTGTTTAAAAAATTCATTTTTCATTAAACTTAATTATATTTTTAAACTAATTATTTACAACATTTGGTTTTTTGTACGGAAGCTTTTTATGGAGCTTTTATTAAAAGAATGCTTTTAAAAATGGTTTATTAAACCAAATTGCTTCCCACTTGTGCTTTTATTTGTGTTCCATTTTCTAAGGAAGCTTTTTATGGAGCTTTTATTAAAAGAAAGCTTTTAAAAATGGTTTATTAAACCAAATTGCTTCCCAGGTGTGCTTTTATTTTTGTTCCATTTTGTAAGGAAGCGTTGTATGGAGCTTTTATTAAAAGAAAGCTTTTAAAAATGGTTTATTAAACCAAATTGCTTCCCACTTGTGCTTTTATTTGTGTTCCATTTTGTAAGGAAGCTTTTTATGGAGCTTTTATTAAAAGAAAGCTTTTAAAAATGGTTTATTAAACCAAATTGCTTCCCACGTGTGCTTTTATTTGTGTACCATTTCGTAAGGAAGCTTTTTATGGAGCTTTTATTAAAAGAAAGCTTTTAAAAATGGTTTATTAAACCAAATTGATTCTCACGTGTGCTTTTATTTGTGTTCCATTTTGTAAGGAAGCGTTGTATGGAGCTTTTATTAAAAGAAAGCTTTTAAAAATGGTTTATTAAACCAAATTGCTTCCCACTTGTTCTTTTATTTATGTTCCATTTCTATTCGTATATATTATATCATCGAATTATTTTAATGATTTCTTATTATTTTGTTTTAAGTGAAACTAACTTTGCTTGTGGACATAGTTTAAACAGTAGAAAATATCTTGTCCAATTATTACATTCCTGTTAATGCGAGAACATTATAACTCTCACTTTTTTGCTTTCTTTCTTCAATTTTTGCTAGAGCATGAGTTGTCAATGGTGGATGTGTTTTTGGGGGCCGCTCTTCTGCTTCGCTAGTCGGTAGAAAAATTAACATAAAACCATACGTCTATATCTTGGAGATGTTTTCATACGATCTACACACACACAACCATACGCATACAAAAGAAGAAGAAAAGCTCCCTTCACTCTTCGCCGTATCGAAGCTTTCAGTATGCGACACACCGTCACGTTCGGAGACTGTAGTGAAATTGTTGCTCCGTCGAACACGCGCAAACACAACAACCTTTTCAATGGCGGTGAATGATTAACTAATTTGGATCTTTCGTACACGTGTGTGTGTGTGCGTATACATGTAGAAACGTTCGATGGAGGGTGTGTGCCCAATACGCTTGCGGGTTTTTGATGTGTGGTGTACTTTCTGTATGTTTTCTGTTTGTTTTTCTTCATCGGGGTGAGATTTTTTCTCTCTCCTCCTCTTATGTTCCGATTTTTCAAGTTCAATGCGGATAGGAGATAGGGAAACAGCGCTCACTTTCGTTTATCGAAAATAAAACTACCAACCCTACCAGAGGTGGAATGTTCTTCGGGGATGATCAGGTTTTTTTGGGGTTGTTTGAGGTTTTTGTTTATGGAAGTAACCTTTACGTGTGTTTTAGTGTGTTGTAGAAGTAAATTTAAAACATCGTCTACTGTATTTTTTTCATTTGTTTTATCTAGAGATTAATAATAATAATTGAAGATTTGAGGATATTTGTTTCTTCATTTTATATTTCTTTACCTTTATATTGTTCATTTTTTAATTTGTTTTATATCTTTTGGATTTTCTTTTGGTTTTCTCCATTAGATTCGGGAAACCGTTTGATGGCAAATTTAAAGCATGTTGCAACATTCCATTCAGACACCGTTCGGAATCGAACCGAACAAAAATGAAAGTAATACACTAAACCGATTAAAATAGGCAAAACCGATTCCCGGAGAAAGTGTGTAGGTTTTTTTTGCATCCCTTCATCGACGGTAGTGTCTGCATGCCTCCCGCGGTACGGTTTCGTTTGCTTTCCGAGCTTTACATCCTCGGGCATGATTACACTTATCATGCGCTTTATTGCGAAGCAGGCATGGGGGCTCGTATTTCCGAGACACGCTGGAGCCGGTGCGCAAATATCTTCCTCGATCGATTATCTCGTGCCCGTGAGTACATGTACATCTTAACGGTGAAGTTGTTGGTGTTGGTGTTTGAATGGGTTTTCAAACAAAGTGTATACACGAGAATATACACTGTTATGAGACATTTTAGAAGTTAATTAAACACTTTATAATACTGACAATAACTTCAATGTATTCAATTTGAAGAACTTACCGATTTTGGGGATCTCTTTTCGTCTGGAAAGTTCCTAAGATTTCCAATTCTTATGTTCCAATAAAGGTAAAGACTAACTTAAAGATATCTTTAACCATGTCCACACCAAGAGCATGTCTTAGATATGTGCAAAACTATGTGGACTTTGGAAATCCTTGTAAGAATTCGACATCTCCTCTTCAATGGCAGGATCTTTGAGAAATTTCTACTACCGAGGTTTAGATAAACCTTTCTGGAGCTTGGTTTTACTGTACACCGCAAAGACGTTGGAAATTTTCCATCGACATACTTTGGAAATCCTTGTAAGAATTCGACATATCTTCTTCAATGTTAGGATCTTTGTGAAATTTCTACTACAGAGGTTCAGATCAACCTTTCTAGAGGGTGATTTTACTGTACACCGCAAAGACGTTGGAAATTTTCCATTCACATACATCTGACACCGTGGCCGTGGTCATGAGCATGAGCTAATAAATGTAAAGCCTCTGGTTAGTTTTTTCAGATGTGTTTGCCAAAAGTACTCATATGCGTCGTACAATTTTACTTCACCCATAGACCATCGTACGCGCCTTTGAAGTCGATAAACAACACAATAGCAACAAGAATTTACATCTGGAATGAATTTAGAAGAAAAACAACTTGACGAAACTGTTAACCAGCTGTCCAACGTGAAAAGTTAGGGCAAAGTGTCTGAGGAGGAGGGGGGAAGAAAAAGAAAACAAGGTCATTGCTGTTACCCAACATTAGCCGAGTGTATACCTGCTCCAGCTGGAGTGAATAAACAAGCATTTAAATTTGGCGCTTGGTTGAATTGCAAAACCTTGCATACAGCACGACCGAAAAAAGAGGAAAGGAAAATCTATTTCGGAAAAATCACCTTTCTTTAATAAACAACGACGCTAACGGCGGAAAAACAATCTTACGTCTTCGTTCGTTCGGCTTTACGCGGTGCTAAGAGTTGTGACAGAACGAACGTTCCGTTGACCTGATTGCGATACATATGGTCCGTTCGGTTTGAAGATGATTGGGGACCAACATTTTGAAATTGGTCCCCATTTGTAGATGCAATTGTTAAAAATGGCAAAACAAAAACCTGATGTTTACTGAAGAAAATTCGAACAAAGGTAATCACTAGCTGACTCCGTACCATTGGAATGTTTTGCCTTAAAAAAAGGGGCAACAATTGCATATTGCGAACCGAAAATTAATTTACTTTGCTGCGCGTATTTTATCAACTGCACAATGCGAATTTATTTCTCTTTACTGCAACTGAATGTTGTGATATTTTTAAACACCTCGTAACAAAAACATAAAAATACGACGTCGAACGGTCAACATCAACAAGAGTTTATCGCATTTTTTTTAATTTTTTTGCTGCGTTTGAAATTTTTTTAAAATTATATTAAGTGCTATAATTTGATATTTTGTGTTAATAAAATTCACTCCTTTCTCTTTGCCTTCTTGTTTATTTTTTTTTACGCAAAACCTGTTCTATTTACATGATCGATAGTGGCAATGCATGCGCATCGTAGAATACCGCGCTAAAAGGCATTGTACTGGTGCGATCATAATCGTGCATTGCATGCCCCGATTGCCGATGAGAGCATATAAATAATGCTTGCCGCTTTCAGTGCTGCTGCTACTGCTGCGGGTGTAATATGCGAAACCGAACCCGGCAAGCGCTCTGGAGCTAAACACGTTGGCAGTGACGCAGTGTACCGTTTGACCAGACCCGCTAACGGACAGAATGCCACGGTCGAGTGAGGTTTAACTAGGCGGGGTTGTTGATCTGTTTGCTGTCTCTAAATAAAGTGCAACAGATGATTCACCGCTTCGGCGGCGGCTTGCACGGTTTATATGTTGTCACTGTCACTGCACGGACAGCGTCAAGATCTTCTTCAGAGGTGTCAACCTTGTATAGGAACATTATTATAAAAAACAATAAAAAGAAATACGAAACGCATCGCTAGAATCTTCGATAAAGATAGGTTAACGGCTCGTTACTTTTGTGTCACTTTAACACAACAAAGAACCGGAGAGTTCCACGGCCTTGAGCCACGACGCTTGGTCCAATGTACCGAAGTCCTTGGATCGAATCTCAATCAGCAAACCTACAAGAGTAACAGTAATAAAATTTAATCATGTTTGTATTTAATTTAAACATCGTGTAATTATTAATTAGCGTTTAAAAAATACTTTAGTCATTAAGTAAAATTAATTTTAAATTTCTTATTGATTGAAGGATTAACTAATTAATTTAAGAATAACTGATTAATTAATATAATATAATGTTTTCACGTAGAAATTTTTATTTAAATTAAAAACCAAGCATTTAAAGTATATATTTAAAGTTATTTTCACTATAGTAAACCTAAAATATATGAATTAAAAAATTGTTAACTAAAAATCGACACAAAATATTAAATGTAAAAAAAACTCTTCAATCTCTTTTCCTATTTAAATGAATCAAAAATTACACGCGTATTTTTGTACCTTCTAATGCATGACTAAACCGTCATATTGCCGACACGCCGTTTAGTTGAACCATGTGCCAAAAAAAACACAAAATATTAACTACCAACAAAAAATAAAAGTTATTTTTCCTGCCCGTGACTCACAAAAACATTTTCACAACCGAACATTTTTCTGTAGATATAAACTTTTGGTGGTGAACGTCGATGACATCACATTTGGTCACACACTGTGTCGGTGAGCATAGTTCAGCTAAGCCGCACACTTAGCAGGTGTTAGTCCAAGTTTACCATCCATGCTGAAGAGCTGTTGCACTCACCTTAAAATCAGTGTTTAGTAATGTAATCTCCGGTTTCCTCAGTTGCTTCGATTGTTAACCGTACTGCGAAATATTGGCCCGAAATCTCTCGCTAACAAATCAAAAGAAGCGAAACATCTTTATGCACGCGACCGACCTGCTCATCCTTCTGGTGGGACGGTTCGTATAATAATTGAGTGGTGTGGCAAAATTTTTATAGCAACCTCGTTATGATGAAGTGATGCAGAGCAGTAGTGTAAGGTCGTTTGTTGAACCGCGTAAAAGGTGCTTCAGCGTTGTTGGTAGCGTTGGGCCGCCGTGTGTGACAGCCCGCCTCGTGTCACGCTCAGTTCACCGACCGAAGGACCTTAGTCGCTACGGTCTCAGCTACAGTCTGCGACATAATCATTATTGCGTCTTAATGAAACGCTTCGAAATAATAATAAAAAATGGTCTAACGATTGATCTAAACTGCCATCATCATTCCACTCGCTCGTTTGCCCAATGTCAACAGTCAGCAGAGATATCAGTTGCAATACTACGTGCGCTATCTAAATCCATAAACTTAGCCAGAGGCCACATATGGCGTATATGGTTAGGGTGGCATACCTCCTGCACATGGCATCGATCGACCCGCTATTGGTTGGAGAGGCGTTCAATGTGAAGATAACGCGCGTCCCATTATTTCCTAGCACCCTTGTGTGGTGCGTGAATCATACGCGTAACCGCGAGCGTTGCTTCTTCCTGGATGAAAGTACACATCAGACAAATCAATTCTTCGCCATAAAAGTTCTTTACGATCTAGTGTCGTCGATGTCAACTGCATTGATCTAGAATTCTTGAAACTTTGAGAGAGTTGTCAACTTTCCACATCTCCACATCAATTCTTCACCATATAAGTTCTTTACGACCTAGTGTCGTCGGTGTCAACTGCATTGATCTAGAATTCTTGAAACTTTGAGAGAGTTGTCAACTTTCAAGGACGTCCTCCTTCTGTACATCACAGATTATACAATATATTCTCCAATAAAATACTCCAAACTAGTAAGTACACATCAAAACTACACAGAAGTGAAACTACACATCAGGCAAATCAATTCTTCGCCACATAAGTTCTTTACGACCTAGTGTCGTCGGTGATCTATAATTCTTGAAACTTTGAGAGAGTTGTCCACTCCCAAGGACGTCATCCTTTTCCACATCACACTTTATACTATAAATTCTCCAACAAAATATTCCAGTTGTCCACTTTGAAGGACGTCCTCCTTTTGTACATCACAGTTTATACAATAAATTCTCCAACAAAATATTCCAAACTTCAACATTTTTCGCATATATCTACTTCCATTGCAGAATTTAATCCATCACAGACACGATGAGTGAGGAGTTCATCGTTGACCATGAGCGAGCCGCAATGGCGACAGAAATGTTTCTACATTTCTGTGCCGCAACCACAATGAAACAGATCCGGGGCCTATACTGGAACATGCTGGACACGATCGGGCTCCGGCCGGGTCCGTTGAACGAGTTCTACCCGAAGCTGAAGGCGACGATACGGGACTGGCGTGCGCAGGCACTGTTCAAGAAGTTCGATGCCCGGGCCGCCCAGAACGTGTACAGCAAGGGCAAGGCCGCCAGTAACACACGCGTGCTGATCGTCGGTGCAGGCCCGTGCGGTTTGCGTACGGCGATCGACGCTCAGCTTCTCGGTGCCAAAGTGGTAAGAACCAATATCGTTATGCATGCAGCATGCGAGATGAACCCTCTCCTTACATACGTTACAATGTTGTTTTTTGTTTTTGGTTCCGTTTTAGGTTGTGGTAGAAAAGCGTGACAGAATAAGCCGCAACAACGTGCTGCATCTGTGGCCGTTCATCATACACGATCTGAAAGCGCTCGGTGCGAAAAAGTTTTACGGCAAATTTTGTGCCGGCTCGATCGATCACATCTCGATACGGCAGCTGCAGTGCATACTGCTAAAGGTCGCACTGCTGCTCGGTGTCGAAATGCACGAAGGTGTATCGTTCGTGAAGGAGATCGAACCGGGCGATGGGTATGGTTGGCGCGCATCCGTCTCACCGGAGGATCATGCCGTGTCGCACTACGAGTTCGATGTGCTGATCGGTGCCGATGGGAAGCGCAACACGCTCGAGGGTTTTCAGCGCAAAGAGTTTCGCGGCAAGCTGGCGATCGCGATCACGGCCAACTTCATCAACAAGCGCACGGAGGCGGAAGCGATGGTGGAGGAAATTAGCGGTGTAGCGTTCATCTTCGATCAGCCGTTCTTCAAAGCGCTGTACGAAAAAACTGGATGCGATTTGGAAAACATCGTCTACTATAAGGACGATACGCATTACTTTGTGATGACGGCTAAAAAGCACAGCCTGCTGCACCGGGGTGTCATTATAAAGGATCTCAGCGATCCGGCCGAGCTGCTCGCACCGTCCAACGTGGACAAACCGAAGCTGTACGAGTATGCGCGTGATGCGGCCAACTTTGCCACCAAGTATCAGATGCCAAACCTCGAGTTTGCCGTCAACCATTACGGTACGCCGGATGTGGCGGTGTTTGACTTTACCTCCATCTTTGCCGCCCACAACTCGTGCAAGGTGACGGTGCGCAAAAACTATCGGCTACTGTCCTGTCTCGTAGGCGACAGTTTGCTGGAACCGTTCTGGCCGACCGGGTCGGGATGTGCACGCGGGTTCCTTTCCAGCATGGATGCGGCTTACGCGATCAAGCTGTTTGCGAACCAGAAGAACAGTCTGCTGGCGACGATCGCCCAGCGTGAATCGGTGTACCGCTTGCTCGGGCAAACGACGCCCGAAAATCTGAACCGCACGTTCGGTACGTACACGCTGGATCCGTCGACGCGCTACCAAAACCTCAACAAGTCATCGGTACAGATTGCCCAGGTGAAGCATCTGCTCGACACGGACGATGTAACGCTGCTGGAGCAGACGTTCTTCGATAGCAACGCTATCGCTTCCAGCGTGACGCCCGCAACCGAACTGCCCGTCAAGCGCAAGCGACGCACGGTTGACGTTGTACCGCTCGGTGCGACGCTGTTGCGTTGGCTCAAGTCACAGCTAAAGGACAGCGGGTTTGTGCAGGAGTTGAACGAACCGGCCGAATGTTTCACTAACGGAAAGGTGCTATGTACGCTCATCCATCGCTACCGGCCTGATTTGGTTAATTTGGAGGAGTTGACCGACTTCAGTGCCGATGTGTGCAATGAACATGCGTTTAATATTTTCGAAAATCAGTTGGGTAAGTTAGCAACCGTCGAGTGTATCGCTTGGGAAATGTAAATCAAAATAGTGCTTTATAATTTCCTTCCAATTTTTTTTTTGCGAATCTTTGTAGGCATACCACGCGTAATGTCTGGTCAGGAATCAGTCACATTGGCGGGCGTCGATGCAAAGATGTGGCTAAACTATCTCGAACAGATATGTGACGTGTTCCGTGGCGAGATACCGCACGTCAAGCACATCAAGCTGGATTACGCCGAGTTTAAGCAGAAGCAGGAATCCAATGCCGATGCGTGGGCAAAGCTGGGACGGATGGCAGCGGTACAGCGCATGGCAGCGATCGCTAGCGGCGTACGTCCACCGGTTGGCGATCACGGTCCGAAAGATACCGTCCCGGTTGCAACGTCATCCGCAGCGTTCGGGGCGCGTGGCAATGCGAAAAACTACTACCATCCGAATGCCGAGGAGGAACGCTACAAGCGTGGCCATGTCGCGTCGCCACAGAACGATACGATGCGGCGTATGCGCAAACGTCGCAGCAACGAGAAGTCCGGCAATATCGTAAGTATCGATAGCGTGCGGATATTTCTCATCTCCATCTGTCTTAGTTACCTTGCATTCACGCCACCGTTCACGCGCCTGATCGGGTACAGTCGGTTCCTGCAGCACCAATCCTAGCCACAAAGTTCGTACGGCTTCGATAATACTGTGACGGCAACCAGACTGGTATCGATTGACGTTCGTTACCGGGCGTAAAGTAGTTAGAAGGATAATATGATCACATTGCGCCTTATTCACTATCAACTGCATCATCGTCCATAAGTCGTGCGAATTATTCGTGCCGACCGAAAATAGTATTTTTCGATGAAACATTTTCTTTTTTACTAACAATGTATTTTATTTTGTGTATAAATTTATTATTCTTTGCTCATTTATTTGTAATTATGCATTTTTGTTTTCTTGTTTTGTTGTTATCTTTTTTGAAACAAAAATTTTATTTAATTTTTGTAAACTTAAAATAGCAAAAATTATATTTATAAATGTTGATAGACACTTGTGAGCTACGTTTATGCATATTTATATGCTTTTTTTTCTTTTATTTGGTTAATCATTTGTTTCTTTTCTGTTTTTTTTATATCAATTTTCCTTTACTGGACGATGAATGCGTTGATCAGTCGTTGACTATAATAGAATATTGCACATAATGTATGTTTAAATGTTACATATTGTTTTTCACCCATAATTTCATAACATTTTATTATTATATGATGCGTATTGCTTTGAAGAGCATTATTTTATAGTAGTTAAGTTACAACAACAAAACGATTTTAGTTACCCCCGCTTGTACAGTAGCGCATAACAAATGTATATCATTCCGTGATCGATTAACACATCCTTTTTTTTGCATGTTTATTTGTCACAATCGTCGTGTCACAAGATAGCTCATTCGTTCCGTACATCAGATTTAAAAAAAAACACACAAAAACCGAAATTATTTAATTTAATTTGTTGTAGCGTGCTGTGTAGCGTCACACCGGGTTGTATCATAACTGTTGTCGCTTGGGTTTTTTTTTATTTTATTTCCATTGTTAAGCTTCTACTTATTAGCGGTTGTTTCGGTTTTGTGTAATGTTTTTTTTTCTTTTATTTTTGTACTATTTTTGCCTCATTCTTTTGTTTCGATTTCGAACATCATTGCATGTAATAAATTGTGTATAGTTACAGTATAAAATAGAAAATGGAAACCAAATTCGTAATATAAAACAATGCAATAGTCAAACCACCATAATTTAATAAACTTTCATATTCGCTCAAATCATCCATAAAGCCTACTAATGTTATTCTTCCGTGTCCATTATCGGTATACCGTATCTTCACCGTATTCAGTTGTAACGTTCACTATTGCACATCACACTACCACCATTCTGCCTTACTCTCACTCACAAACAATTAATACGCTCTCACATACATTTGTCTCGTATTATGTATTAGATACAGCTGTATAGTGTTTAGTAATGTAATGTAGTAAATCGTGAAACAAAACCTGTGATTTCGTACTATTTCGGTTCGGACTCTCCAACACGCAATCGTATCCTTGTATCCGCCTGAACCTTGCTGAGATGTTGGCAGGGCAATATGAAATCTTCTTCCAAATATCGTATCATCAAAAACAAACAATTCCAGTATGGTGTGTCCTGTTTCGCGTTCGCAGTTTTGCAATATCCATTCATCTTGGTCATCGCCTCGCTTTGGCCGTCCTTATTTTTCTTCCCGTTTTTCTTCTTCTTCTTTCCTATCTCTAATCATACTACAGGAGGAGCGGACACGCCGACTGCAGGAGATAGAGGCGAATCGGCTCGATCGCCAGTCGAAACGTCGGGAGCAGCGTGCCCAGCAAACGCACAACTTCTATAAGAGTATCCACATGCTGCAGGCTAACACGTTCCTCCGCGAAAGCGATAATGCCGGTGCGTTCGAAGATTATTCGCTCTACATGTATCGTCAGTCGGCGCCAGAATTTAACGATCGTGTACGGGAGCTCGAGCTGAAGCTGCGCTATCCCGTAAGCCCATTTTCTTCGGATGCTGTTTGACGTGTTCCGTTTACACGTGGTTGTTAACCTTCCGTTTTTTTATTTTGGAATGATTTTTGGAAGGCTTCCGCAAAACCATTGTCTAACAATGCTGCGCTCTCGGAACACACAAATAAAATGGCTGCCGTGTTAGTGTACCTTCTGCTGATCTTAATTAGTTTGTGTCCACCTAATCTGCGTTGCATCCCGTGAATATTACCAGCTGAACAGTGTGTTTTTTTGCAAAGCAAACACAATCCGCTGAACGTTTTGTTTTGTGTGTGATGTTTTCTACTGTTTTTTTTTGTGATCTGTTTGTGTTTCTTCTAACAACAAGCTCTGTGTCGTTTTGCTGTTGCCGATTGTTAAGATCTCTGATGTGGAAATTCAATTGGAAATTCGATGTCAAATGTTATTGATTTAAAAAAAAAGAAACTCGTCGTATTTGAAAAGCATTTTAATAACGCTTTATGGAGCAAAATCTACAATAGGACCACAATTATTTGCTCTCAATGTCTGAATAAACTGTATCAATAAGTTATTAGTGCAAAATGATCCTTTTCCTTACATTCACTAATATTTTTCTACCTTTTTTCCAGCGTTATCTGTCACTAAACACCTCCCTAATAAAAAATATATATGAAGAAACGCATGCTTTTTCATCTACAATAATAATAACCCAAAGAATGCAAAAACTTTTCTTTATGTTTTTAGATATCCTTTATCATTTCCTTGCATGTTGCATGCTATGTATGTCTACAGCCCCATCCCATTTGTTGACGGTTGCTCATTATTCGCTAAGTATATGTGGTGGCAAATACAAAAAAAATGAACATTAATGGTGCTTCTGGTAATGTAGAGAAAATATGATGTGTACTTAATTCGCACACCCCTACACAAAACCACACAAACACCGTCCCCAAATACACTAGTTGATGCACATATGTTAATAGACGCGATATTATGTAAAACTTGTATACAACGCAACACCATCCACATTGAAACTTCAGAACATCAACATTTCCGTACAGTACAAAGGTTTCCCGCCTCGGTTTCACACCGAACTAACCAAATCAAATTTTGACGAAATACTAATTTCGATGTGCTTTCACTACCGGTAGGATCGTGATCGGGGTCTAGCAGCAGCATATCCGCGTGGTTTAACCGATGGCGATCAGTTCAGTGACCGGGTCCGGTCGATGGAGCAACGGATCGACGGCAAAGCGTTGCCGGTGGTGGAAAAGAAACCGAAAGATTTGCTGCGCGCTATCGGCAAGATCGATAGCAGCGACTGGAACGTGAAGGAAATCGAGCGCAAGATCGAACAGTCGAAGAAGACGACCGATATAGGGAAAAGCCGCGAACGGGTACCGAACTGGAACCGGGAACAATTTCTCGCTCGGCAGAATCGGCTGATGCAGCCGCAGGACGACGAAAAGTATAAGGAGATCGACAGTTCGCTGAAGGCAATCGACAAGCAGCTGAAGGAGGGCCACAATCTCGATCTAGGTGAGCGGGGCAAAAATAAGGTCGCACTCATTGCTGGACAGCTGCAAACATCGAAACAAGCGAAACAGCAGAAGCAACAAGAGCAACAATCGGCACAGCAGGCTCAAAAATCGGTAAGTATATACAACTATAACACAGTTCAAAGGTTTTTTTAATCCAAGTGTTAAATCATTATTGTAGGGTTGGGGCATATCCCGGGAATCGGTTTTGGGAAATGAAGGGGTACATGGGGTGAAAAGTCTAAATAACAGACGGAAATAATATTGGATGTTCGACGTGCCAAACAAACCAAATATTATAAGAAAAACCGTTTGGTAATACCGGAAAGATCTCTTACCAGGAATCTAAAATCTTCAAGGATTAAAAAAAAACACTCCAAAAAATCCAAGAACTCAAAATTGTACCAAAATTTCGATATTCTTCAAGGATTTTCTAAGTGCTTTCATTACTGAGCATTTCGTGAATAAGAATAAATCTTCAATTTAAGTACCTTGAGTGCTTCTACTACTTCTCACCTGCGATATTTTTTTTCAACCTCAAGCCATTAGACAACGCGTTATTAAATTCGCGTATTACTGTAGAATTGTTTCTATGTCTAGACTGTGTAGTTTTAAAGGGTTATAAGGTTTTTTCGTTTGTCTACAATATCCTACAAATGTGATATATTCTCTAAACACTTATCCTGATATTTACAGAACCAAAAGGCACTGGTACTGACTGCAAGTGGTGTAGCGGAAAAGTGTCATTTCTGCAAGCAGCGTGTCTACTTGATGGAGAAAATATCGGCAGAAGGCTTAACGCTGCACCGTTCCTGTCTGAAGTGTCATCACTGTCACACGATTCTGCGCCTTGGCTCGTACGCGTTTGATCGCGATGATCCCGAGGGCCGGTTCTACTGTACGCAGCATTTCAAGCTGCCGGCGAAAACGCTCAAACCAGCATCGCGCAAATCGCAGGCCAAGTCACGCGTTTCGGGCCCTATCATTGGGCGCGTATACGATGCGAGCGATGCGGGTGTACGGGTCGGTACAATCGGTACGATTGCCGCCACTCCCGAGCAAGGTTCGTCGACGGTGGACTATCTCGCTCGGAATCGAACGCCCGACAACGACGATTCGGACGGTGAACCGAACATGGAGGTGATCGATGAGAATGAGTGGACCGACCGTAACTTTGGTACCGAGTCGGAACTCTCCGAAGCGGAACTGTCCAGCTCGGACGAATCGGACACGGACAGTGAGTCAGATTATGAGGAGACGGCCGGGTCGCCTCTCGGCGCACAAACGCTGCAGCTTGCATCGGAGTGGATCAGCGACAAACGGTTCTCAAACATGGTCGATAGCGATGCCGATTTCTACAGCTACTCAAGCGAAGGTAAGATTTGCTATAAAAATATAATGTACTTTTTGGGATGCTATAATAACCCAATCTCTCTTGCGTTCTCTTGCAGATGATGATGCTGATTCACAAACGGAGGGCGAAGAGTTGGCTCGTGCGCGTGAGATGCGCCGTCAGGAGGTGAAACTGATGCCACCGCCGACACTTCCAACCGACACCGAAACCGAGGTAAGACCGATTCGTTCCAATTCTCAACCGTTGGCCGGAGTTCCCGTTGTTTTACTTTTTCCCCCTTTCCTAGCACAACAAGGCAGGACCTTCGTTTTTGTTTTTGTCTCTTCTTTCTTTTGGTGCAACTCTCGGTGGTATTGATTTCCTGTTGTGAATGGGATAGCCTGCACAGCTTGTAGGTGATAGACGGATGATAGACGTGATATTACAATGGTTTTTCTTTTCGTTTTTCTTTATCCACACTGTATGCCGTGAACGAAAAAAAAAACACACATACTTTCCATTTTAATTTCACCGCATCGTGCCCAATTTTGTTGTGGCCATGTTGCACATGCACCACCATTACCATACCTGAATCACAATTCTTAACAGGTCGCCACCGTACAGAAAGTAAGCGAGAGTAAAATCAGTGAACCGCCGTGCGTGGTTGTGGCATCTGCTTCCGCGGTGCACCGTGCGCCGGAAGAGACTGCCGAGGATCGTGCCATTAAGGAGCGCATGCTGAAGAAGCTGAGCGTGCGTGAACAGTGGCTGCACGCGCAAAGTTCCTCTCCGGACCATGGCGAATCGAAATTAGCCGCAACGGAGTCAGCAACAACCGGTGGTGGTGATGCGGGCAAAGTCAAAAGTACCTCCTTCTTCGGTGGGCTCATGAACAGCTTATCTACACTCATCAAACCGAAATCACAGAACTCACCACCAGCAAGCACACCATCCCCACCTCCACAAAAAGTGTCTTCGCTTGTATCACGATCGTCATCACTTTCATTGCCTGTATCAATTCAATCGACACCGGAATGTACTGTACAGGCAGGATCTACACCATCCACCACTACAAACACCGGTACAGGTCACTATCACGATGCTATTCCACCGTCTCCAAAACCATCGCTAAAGAGTGAGAAGATCATACCAACGACTCCAGGCGCAATGGGTAAGAATCCAAAAACCATACCACCGTCACCGACGCCATCGCTCAAAAAACATCGCAAACATACGAAAGCCGATGCCTCACCGTCACGCAACAGTGAGCGTGAGTTCGAACGGCTGGTACAGGACTCTACCAGCCAGCTGTCTTCCTCACCGCACAGCCAACGGTCCGGTTCCGTTCTCAGCACCGCGAGCCGTTCGAGTCGGCACCGTGCGACACCGACCAAGGACACCCGTGACGATGCCGATGAGTTCCTGCGCCAGATCAAGCAAGAACAGCTAGAGGCGGAAAAACGCTCTAAAAAGCAAGAGGCGAAAAAGTTCAAAAGTAACATGCAATCGATTCGGTCCGCGGTCGACGGTGGACCCAAGGTGGTTGGCGTTAAAAGCGAAGCGGATGTGGCGAAGTTTTTCGCTGAAAATCAAAAAGCGCAAGCAACGAAAAAGCCCAAACAACTGCCGAACAAGGACGTGACGGCACTGCAAGCGAACAGTTTGGCACGCTATTTCCCGGGCAGCTCGGGTGCGAAGACTAGCACCACCGGTACACCCTCGTCCGTATCGAGTGTGGAAGGTTCACCCGCACTCGGTCGCAAAAAACCGAGCGAGGTCGATCTGCTGAAGTACTTTGGCCCAGCCGGTGGTAACGGCAAGTCAAATGCATCTTCAACACCACCTTCATCGGTAGTGTCACCGGTAATTTCACGCAAAAGCAGCATCGAATCACCATCCCCGATACGCAAAACGAGTACCACCGCCACCCTGGTCCCTAAACCGCCCGTTGTACCTTTGCCGCCGAAGAAAAACATTCTCGCTTTTCAGCCGATTAGAAAATCCAAAACTGAAGTTACGATACAGACGGCAGAGCCGAAAAAAAATGTTCTCGCCTTGCAACCGAAGGCACCGCAACCGAAAGCAACGCCGAAACCTTCTGGATCACCAAAACTGGAAGCAAAGAAGAAAGTTAGCGCTTTATCCACAAGTCCCAAGAAGTCATGTATCGATCCGGACGAGCAACTGTTTGAGGATCTCCTGCAGGATGTAAACGATGAGTTAGTTGACACATTTGATGCAATAGTAGAAGAGTCGCGATCGAACAAATCAAGTCCCAAAGAGACGAGAAAGAATAAAACAACAACCAATGTAACACGTAAAGAATCGCCGAAGAAAACCAAGAAACAAAATGGAGCTAGCTCTGCGACGGAAGTTAAGCCCACCCCAGGTACGGGACAAGCTGTGCCTAAAATGACCATTAAAAGGCCACCGTTCAAGATCACGATGCCGGTGAAGATGCAAGAAACGCTCGAGGAAATTTATCTGGCCAGCCTGTCCAAGCTGGATACACGCTCATCTTCGCTGATTGATCTTACCAATCTCACGCCATCGGTGGAGACGGTGGAAGCATCCGGTAGTAACATTGCACCAACGCAGTTAGGTAAAGTTTTGGAAGAGCCTGAGGGAGATACGCGTCAAAGGTCGAGCAAGTCGCCACCGGCGACAGGTTCCTTTTGCGCGTCCTCCCAAAACGGCGACAGTGTTGAACTTACTTTGCAGCCCTTTCAGGCCCCCCAGCAGCAACAGCAGCAGACGGCGAAAGCACCACAGAACCGGCAAGCGAAAGATGCGAAAGCGACGCCGATACCGCCAGCGAAGACAACGAGGAAGGAGACCAACAACCAGCCGGCGATCGCAGCGGCGAAACCGACAGCAACGACGACGCTGGAAGCGAAATCGATGAATGGTCCAGTGGGAGTAACACCAGCAGCAAAGGCGAAGGCTGGCAGCCAGGTGAGCTTGGTAGCGAATCAAGCCACTCCACCGTCGGGTGGAACGCCAGCAGTTTCGAGGAAAGCTATTTCTAGTGTGCAGATTTCGTTGAAACAATCGGCACCAGCAGTAGTACCATCGGAACCGAACATCAAACAGCGTGATAGTACACTAAGCACCGATCCGTTGAAGGGAGCTGTTACGAAACTTCCCGTCTCGATGCAGACGAAACAGCTACAGAATGATAGTAAACATGAACCATCACATAAAAGTATCGCATCCAGTTCGAATGCGAAGAAGAGTGAACCAACGCCACCTGTTGCTAAATCAGCCTTCGCGCCCGTATCTAAAGATCCGTTGTCTCAGAAATCTATCTCCATGCTGGAGCTGCACCGTACGCCAACAGTGAAGAAACAGGAAGAGAAATCAGATACATCCAACGCCCTTTGCAATGGTTTTGCCACACCAATTGCAAAGCGAAAACAACAGCCAGCGGTAGACAGAAAGGCAAATAAGTATATAATTAGCCGAGTGCCCGACCAACTCTCTACTCCCGATGTGAAGCATCCGAAGACAGAGGATAAGGATTTAAACAAAGCAATAAACCCACAACCCGAACATACCACACCTTTACCGCAAGAGACACGAGAATTGCACAAATGTGTGGAAAATGTGTCCAACAAAAATGCTACTGATTGCAAAGATGTACTACCGAAAACTACCCCGACGCCACATACCCGTTCCCGTACACTCTCATCCGATGAACAATGCTTTGAAGAGCTTCGTAAAAAGCATGAAGCACTTTTTGCTAACCAAGAAATCGCACAAGCACAGGAAGTCGTAAAGCCTCCTGTAGAGCGAGACGTTTCTTCCGCAGCAACACCCAAAACGCTCTCCGATGTGCGTAACTCACTTATCGCTGCACAACCGATCGCCAGCGTTACAACCACGCTGGAAATGGACGAACGCATTGATCCCCACTATCGGGAAGGTATCAATCAGCTTATGATGGAACTGATGCCGGGTATTGGCCTCGATACGGATGTACCGATACCGAAGCAACGTCAAAAATCTTCCTTCCACAAAGAGCTCCAAAAGCTTCAGCGTGCAAATGCGAACATTGTGTGTGGTCCTTCAGCCGAACCGAAGCCCCAACCGAAACCGACTGAAAACACCGAGTACAAGATGGAAGTGATCCGTACGGCAAACACGGTGAAACCTACCGTTTCGGAAAAACGGCAAGGAAGTGAAGAAAAAATGCAAANTGTGTGTGGTCCTTCAGCCGAACCGAAGCCCCAACCGAAACCGACTGAAAACACCGAGTACAAGATGGAAGTGATCCGTACGGCAAACACGGTGAAACCTACCGTTTCGGAAAAACGCCAAGGAAGTGAAGAAAAAATGCAAATCCGTCTTGAGCGTTCAACGCAAATTAAGGAACAGTATGCGAAAGCGCCTAGCGTGTTGCCATCCTCCGTGCCATCCAGTGCAGCTTCAAATAGTGCTAAAAAGCCAACATTTGTTATGCCAAACGTGCCTTCGGATATTGATAAGCATCGCGGAATTCTAAGTCGTGATAGAGTGCCTAGTAAGAAACAGGAAATTGAAGACTTTGAAGATTTGCTGGAAAAAATTGACGATGAAGCTGCAACGGCTGCGGATATTGATTTGGACGAGCTGCTAGCGGACGCTGAGGATGTACCGAAAAAGAATGTCGTTACTGCTGTACTTCGGGAAACTAAAAATTCAGACAGGAACTCTACTGTGTCTGGAGTGGATAAACAAGTTAAAATGGAGTCTAAAACGTATGGAGGAGCAAACAGTAAACGTGTTGAGACAAGTGCCCCGAAACCCGTAAGCAATGTCACTAAGAAGAGTGAAGTAAATACCGTCACGAACCGTCTGTCGGAAGCAAAGTTGAACGAAACTATTTCACAGCTAACAGATAAAATGAATCAATCACGTAAAAACGGTAAACCAGCTTCACCCCAAAAAGAGCGTACTGAGGCAGAACCTTCGAAAGATGTGTTTACGAGTCTGTTCAACACCACCGATGCGTCGCAAACTGATTTGGACATGTTTGAGGAGCTGTGCAAGAAGGAGGATCCAGAACCGAAGCAAAATCGATCTGATTTGGTGGATAGTTCTACCATCGCACATCCAACAGGTTCACCCAACGCTGCTATCATGCCGGATGTAATAAGCTCCACGAAAAAGCCTTCCATCGATGAACCGAAGGCGTTGAAGATTCTTGAATGTATAGATACGCTTAAGCAAGGCGCTAGTGCAGCGATGAAAGTGGATACTATTGTGCCATCGATAGTACCTCTGGTAGTGCCGCCGCAAGAGATTCAGGTGTACACGCTTCACACAGCGGGTAGTGCATCACAGGAGGAGGAGAAGGATACACAGCCTCAGCCTTCCACGCAGGGTATGTCGGGTGATTACGCTCACATCCTGAAGGATATAACGTCCGGGCTGGTTGGAGCAGATTTTGCCGCACCGGTTGTGTATGAGCCTCCGGTACGTGAGGAACCAACTCCACGCAAGGAGCGGCACGATTTCCAAGCATACAAGCAACTACTGGAGGAGAAATCGTCCCGCGAAGAACCAGTCCCACTAAGCTCAACGACAACGGTGGTTGAACCGCAGCCTCAGCGTCCACTACGGCGGCAGAAGAAGTTTGACCGTACCGACACTAGTTCGCCGGTGCGTGCATTCGACAACTCGATCTGCATCGATCCGTGGCGGGCACGTAAATCGGCCAGCATCGAAAACATTGCAATCGAGCAGGTGTTTGTAAAGCAGAACGATGCAGTCGTGGACACGTTCTTTGTCGTGCCGGACGCAAGACAGCAGTCGGTGCAACGTTCGTCTAAATTGCGTCGTTCGAAATCGTACGACCGGCTAGCGGTACCGATGAGTGGCCAACGGCGCGGTTCCATGAAGCAGAAACAATCACTGGAAGAATTGCGTGACTTTGGATATGATGTGGAACCATCGTCACGGTCACGCCATTTGGTTGATCCGCGCCTCCGTCATATAGATCTCGACCTTGGTTCGGACGAGGAGCTGGCAAGTCTTCGCGATCATCCCGCAAGACGCTGGCAAACCGGGACTAGTAAATTCCGCAAGAACAAATCTATGACGGATGTAGGAGCTGGTCCACGGTCCGCTCGAGGTAAGGATACACGACCGGTAGAGCCTCCAAAGGTGGATATCGATCGTGAATCACCCAGACCGCGCACGACTGACTTCTCCAAGTGGGAAGCAATACTCGATAGAGGCGTCACCTATTACGAAGGTGGTGCCAAACCGAAACCGGATATAAAGAGTTTGGAGAAGCGCATCGAAGATTTGGATGTGCGCCGTGCCCGACCATTACGTCGGAAGGCGATCCCGAAAGACTACGATCCGGACGAGTACGTGCCACGAATCAATCGTCGCGGTGCTGACCTGTACGACTATCCCGATCCAACACTGCCGCGTGACTACGACCCGGAGGAGTACGTGCCAAAGCCGTCCCGTGCTCATGCTGTTCCATCGCCCCCGGGTCAACCACTGCCACGTTCGTACGATCCGGATGAGTACATCCCGAAAGCAAATAGACGTGAGCAGGCGTGTTACGAAGTACCGGTTGCTATACAGCGTACCCCCGCAAAGTACTACAAGGATCCGTACTACGCGGCAGATGAGATGCCGATGCACTATCCCGGACCTTCGGTACCTCTGGGTCGATCGAAAACTGCGTCGCACGTACCAACAACAAGTGTAGCAGTGCCTGTCACGACCACTGCCAGCAGAGGCGGATACGAACGTGAACCACCGGCGCGTGATATTACACGCTCGCAGTATTCTCGCCGTTACGATGCAGAGGATCGTCATATAGTCGACCGTAGCCATCGGCTGCACGAGAAGACGAACAAATTCATACGCACACAGTTGACGCGAAACGATCCGAATCCTTACATTCGGGAAATGATCGAGAATGACAGCGATGATGATTACCATTATCCAACGGCTAGTAGTGGAGCAGGCGGTTACCATCATCAAAGACCTGGACTAAGCAGTACTTCAAGCAGTATGGCTTACGGTACTGGTTCGACGTACGGTAGCTCTGGGGCAGCGGCTATGAGTCGCATCCAGACTAAGGCGATCACCCAACCATCAAGAATGTTGCAGTACGGTGCTCGCAAAGAATATCCAACGACCTCGACCATTGGTGGAGTTGGTAGTCGATCGGGCGCCAACTCCTATGACCATCGTCGCCGTGGTGGTGGTGGTGGAGGTGATCCATCACGTACACGTGACAACTGCAATATTTCGTAACGCCTTGACAGATGGAGTGAACATCCTCTACTGTCCCGGCTAGTTACAGAACTCCCACCCAAAGTACCTCCTGATGTCCTCCACTTTATCCGGACACTTTTGATAAAACATTTCACCATTCACAACTTACCAACTTGGACAAATGCTGTCCAAAGACCACGCAAAAGCACCATTCAGCTTCACTCATAGACCGTCTTGACCGTCGCAACCGTTTACTAGAACGCTTCCCATATTAGTCCTACACACACTCGATACCATGTGGAGGCCGTTACATCGTCAAACCATTCAAACCGTTCGATCGTGTGTTTCTATGTGTCTGATTGAGTGTTTGTGTGCGTGTGTGTGTTTGCATATCATCTAAACTCGATCGATAATCGTTTCGTCGTGATCCCTCGCCCCACAAACATATGCTCCAACCATCCATCTGTGTGATAACTTTACCAAAAACAAAAATTCAACTCACCAACTCGCCACCCTGCTCAACCACTCTTTCAATGCCCACCAATGGCTATGCCATTTAGAAAAAAAAAGAAAGAAGAAAAATCGGCCTATTTGCTCTCTGATATTCAATTACCAATGTCCACCTGCTGTTACTGTTCCTGGGTACGATTTGATCGTGTTTCAAATCTGGCTAATTATTCGGGGTTATGGGAATGAGAGACAAAAAGCAAAAAACAGAAAAATGACGAGAACGAAGTCGCAAAACCAACGCAAATCCGCAACCACATCCGCGCATTTTGTTGCAACTGTTTCATCTCGCTGTGATAGCACGTTGGGGGAAGAAAAGTGTGCATAAGAAAGCCTCAAGCCAGTCTCGTCCACGCAAGTGTGACAAAACGAACTGTGCGAAACTGACGTACTCTCTCGGAGGTAATCCTTGCTGTTTCGGTGTGTACGATGTTAGTTGTGTTTCTTTTCTTTTTGTTTTTGTTACAATCTAGTTGAGTTTACTTTTTCATTTATGCGACCATTCTGCTGTTTATACTTAACTTTGTTTTGCCACTGTGCGTTTCTAATCAGTTCGTTAGTAGTTTTGCGTTTTTTTCTTATCATCGTTGTTTTTGTTATTTACTTCTGATTTCTTTTACTGTTTATCTCATGCTTTATTTTTTTTACATCATTCTTATTATTCTTATTGGTATTGTTTGCTTTATATTACATTATTTTTGTTTTAAGTAAAAAAGATTGTTTCTTTTTCGAGCTTCTTATTTCGTATCGAACACCTTCATAATTGGAATTGTGACGCTTGCTTGTGTTAAAAACGTTTTCCATAATATAATGCTGCTGCTTCATATTAAAGTTGAAAACCAGACCAAAATGGCGGAGGACTATCGGTACATCCGGACGAAAAATGATTCTTTTAATTGGATTTTGAAGTAGGAAACGTTTTGCGATGCGATTAAATCGTACCCCAATGTTTTCCAGGAGTTTACTAACAGAAAATAGCGCTATGCTGGAAGATGTAAAGTGAGAATTGCATCCTCAATCGTTGCGAATCTTGCATACTAACGTTGTGCCTTAACTCGCAACCATTCGTTACAGTGCTGTGCTGCTGCTCTGTGTGTTTGTGTGTTTTGCGCATCGGCGTTCGTTCCAGTAACGAACACACAATAACCAGCTCAGAAGCGCTAATATGTGCCCCGATGTGTTATCTTTAAAACAATCAATGTTTGCCATACGGTTTCATACTAAAATATACTAATTTGATCACTCTTTCTCTTTAACCTTTCCAGGGTGCGTCCGATTCAGAGGTTAATTCGACGGAAATATCGACGGATTCGGAGTTTGACGATGAGCAACCGCAACGCGTACCGCCCTCGTTCCATCTGGAGTTTAAACCATTGGTGGAGGTTGATCCAACGATAAAGCTAGTCCAAAACCGTGCTCCACTGGCTGTACCGCGACCAGGGGACTACGTGCTGAGCAAGACAGCCAGCACGGAGGGTATTGCATCGAAGAAGAGCTTGGAGCTGAAAAAGAAGTATCTGCTTGGCGAGGGTACGACCGGGCTGGGCATTCTCAAGTCCGGCTCGGCATCGGCGCTTGATTCCAAGTTTAAGTCGTTCCACTCGAACATCACCGAATGTCAGAAGCTGCTCAACCCGGCGGCACAGATAAGCCCGACTATGCAAACGTTCCTAAAGCACAGCACGACCAACCAACCGTCCGTGGATAATCGAACACGGGAAGAATCTTCCCTCCCCGTACCGTCACTACCGGTGGAATCGGTAAATGATACGGAGAAGGAGAACCTGTACGAAGGCAAACGAACCGGACCGGTTGGCAATGTTAACAGTGGTGGTAGTGCATTGGTTGGTGCTAACAAGCGATCATCACTTATAGAAACCATCAATACCACGCTCGTGGAGAACAAGCTGAACGAGATCAAATCGAACGAAAGCTTCCCACTGCCAGGGAAGGAAGATCAGAAAACGGAACAACCGGGTACGGCCGAACAACAGCTCCAGTCACAGAACGCATCGCCCGTTACGAAGGCAAAGCATCAGCAGATGGAAACGGATGGCGTTGGTAACGGGCACCTAGATCACACCGCTAAGCTAAAGAACAATATTAACAACAATAACAACAATACTAGCAACAACCATAACAACAATAATAACAACAACAACAATGATGGTGAAGTGATGGAAATTATCGATCTGGTAACGCCGGAAAAGGTGAAGGATTCGTCACCGACCCATCGTGACCGGGCGGCAAATGAAACGACCGGTGAACGACTGGAGCACAAATACATAACGAACATGAAGCACGCGTACATCGATCTGACGACTGATTCGCCCAACTGTGATCGTTCGCTGGTAGAGACGACGCTCGACTTTAGCATTGCACCGTCAAAGATTGGTAACGAGCGACCGACAAATTCGTCCGCCGTACCAGACATCATCAGCAACATTCGCATCGATAGCAACGAAAACAAAATCGAACAGCACGCAACGAACGGTGAGGTAAAGCAGAAACTCGCTGGGAAGGTAACACCGCCCGAACAGCAAAGCCTTGTGCAGGGTAACCAGCAGCAGGAAGAGGACGGATGTCACGAAACTACACTACAGGTGCCGGACGTACCCTGGACGAAGGAGGAAGAGATCGAATCGGACAGCATCTCGGAGTCCGGTTCGAACAGTAGCGAGATTAGCAGCTCGAGCAGTAGCAGTAGCAGCAGCAGCACCTCCAGTGTGGACGATATTCCGCACTTTATTCTCGATTCGACGACCAGTCCGGAGACGCAGAACGATGAGCGGTTCGTGCCACGGTTGGAGGTGCGCGATGCAACCGGCGAGCTGATGCAGATCGATAGTCTAATGATCATTGACGGGCGTTACATCGGCGATCCGGAGGATTTGAAGTTGATGGAGAAGCTACCGCCGGACACGCAGATAGCGGCACAGATGCTGCAGGCGGAAATTAACCAGGATAGCATAAATACGGTTATTGAAGGTATTGCACCGCATGCCGATACGGATGATGAGGGTGGACGAACGCGCCACGAGCCGAATGATCAGGGCGATGCGTTGGCAATGAAGAGCGAGCTAGAGGAGGGCGAATGTGCCAGCACACCGACACCAGATCCGGTGAAGTCGAACACGGTGGATGAGCAGATGGTTGCTTCCCTGTCGAACTTTGTTTCCCAGCGGAATCCATGCTTTAAGTTTGATTCGCGCAACGAAAACAAAATCGACACGTTGAAGAATTTGCCGTTCGTGCTCGATGCGGATCAGCGGAGTACGTTGCAGAAATCGATGCATTTAAATTTGACCCAACACAAACCGGCGGTGGACGGTGAAACCGACACGGAACAGACACCGATGGCGGGTGATTTGTCTGCCGTAAAGTTGATCTCCTCACCGACGGTAGCTGCTGTTGCTGCTGTTGGTGGTCAGAGTTACGCCAAACCCGCCCAGGATGCCGATTCCGATTCGCAGGACGACACGGAAGTAACGACACAGAACAATCTCACCGAAACGGAACTGTCCGACTGGGCAGCGGATGATGCGGTGTCGGAGAACTTTGTCGACCTGGAGTTTGCGCTTAACTCCAACAAGGGTACGATACGCCGAAATCACAAACCGAAACATTTGCGGCTTCACCAGCAGAAAAAGCTGCCAAATAATAATGGGGACGGTGTTGCGTTACGTACAATGTCGGATCGTTACGCGTCGGCGGTAACGCCGCGCAATGGTATTACCGCGACGGAGGATGGCATTATACGCAATCTAGCGCTGGAGGATATAGAATTTATGGATACCGGGTCGGAGGAGGAAAGTTGCATCGAAACGTACTCCACCACCAATCGGATGATGTTGAAAAATCGTGGCTACATGGAAATTATGGATCCG
Organism: Anopheles longipalpis; assembly: GCA_016170015.1. Lineage (NCBI taxonomy): Eukaryota > Metazoa > Arthropoda > Insecta > Diptera > Culicidae > Anopheles > Anopheles longipalpis. The sequence goes on from CM028102.1 coordinate 13,356,115, forward strand.
TCGCTGGAATCCAAACGTACCGTGTATCCACCTCCGGTAGTACCTTACGGTGGTGCTCCTCAGCCGAAGCTAGTAGAAGCGATCAACAATCAAATTACCGGTCGACAGATGGACTACATCGAACAGGGTTCGTATCTCCTCGCTAACGATGATGCTAAAACGCCCATGAATGAGGAACCGGTGGGAAAGATTACATTTTCCGCCCTGGCTGCTGCTGCTGCTGCTGGTCAAACGCTGAAGCAAGTCGAACAGACGAGCTCTGTGGAGAGTGCGCATGACATCGAGGAGGATAGTTTGTTGTTGGTAAGCTCGTCCCAAGGTACGGCTACCGCTACGACAACGAACAGTACCACAACAAATGAGGAAAGTGATGCACTAACGATGATAGCACCGCTCAGTACGGCTGGACATGTAGATACGGAGATAACTCCAAGCGTACTGCCAACCGGTGCTGGTAGTAGCGGACGGGGCAGTGCTACCTCCTTCAGTTCTTCGCTTCAACTCGCCGGCATTAATAGCAATGGTCACAACGAGCCAGAACTTACAACTAGATCCAATTCCCGGTCGCGAGACGAAAGCCCTGTAAGAAAGATATCCGTCGAATCGTTATCCGGGAAGCGTAGCAGTCTGGAGCGCAAGGACGTACGGAAGGATTCGCTCAAAAGCATCGAAGACATCGGGTACGAGAAGTACGTGAAACGGTTGCAGCAAAAGATACAACAGATTAGTAACGCACGCGATTCGCTGGAGGTGAAGAAGAACAAGCGAAAGTCTTCCAAGGGTGAGATGGTGCTGACACTGTCGGAAGCGGATAAGGAGACGGAAGAGCACGAGCTAGAGTACGCACGATCATCGAACAGGCACAGTTCCCAGGGGGAGATTGAATATCCGGCGGTAAGCGTTACGCCTGATAATGTCAAACCGAACCTGTTCGCGGTGGTTGAGCCGGAACCACCGAAAAGTGTGGAGAAGAAGATTGAAGAAATCACCAAGGAGCGGGTTAAGCAGAAGGATCTCATACATGATCTAGTCATGGATAAGCTGCAAACGAAGAAGCAGTTGAATGCGGAAAAACGTCTCAACCGTAGCCGTAACCGTAGTAACGTTCTAGTCGGTCAGATCACATCGTCTAGCAATAGTAATGGTACTGGTGGAACGGTGGACACCGCTCTCGACGCACCATCCACAACTGCCACCGAAGTGCGTGACCTTTCCGCCAACGTTAGCTTCCGATCGGGCTGTGGTTCCGGTTCGGTGAAGGAGTTGGAACGAACACCTCTGGCCGTTAGTAACCAGCCCAACGTGTACAGTGGGGCGATAGTGTCGATGCGTACCCTACCATCGCCGATGGTACCGAGCATCAAATCAAGTACCTCCAGTGCCTGTGACGCGTTGAAGGAAAACCTTGGTTACGCGAACGGTAATAAATCCCAGGACCTGCACAGTAGCATTCTAGCAACCACCTACCAACAGCAGCAGCTAATTACGCCGGATGAGCAGCTCAGCAAACCGCTAACAACGGACCAGCTGCGGGAGGAAGCGCGGTCACGGGCACGTCTAAAATCTAACCAAGATTTGGGTCTGTCGCCCGAAGATCGGTTACTGTTGCTGCGCAAAAAGTACCACATCACGATGCGCGGTCTCACCGACGATGACGATGCGGACGCAGATCCGAACAAATCGGACGACGCGAAGTATAACGACCAGCAGCGTACGAAGCTGATCACGTCGAAAAGCGTTAACGATGTGTCGATGCTGAAGCAACAGCAACCGGGTATGGCGGCGCACCGTCATCCATTTCATCAACATCATCATCATCAGCCGGGTTTGCTCGTAACGAGCGGCGCTGGCAAACCGGACCCATCCATCCCGGCCGGGGAACGTCCGTCTAATCCGCCCACACAGCTCAGTGACTACATCTCCGATCCAAACCTGGTACACAGCGGTACGATCGAGCAGCATACCGGTACGGAGGTGCGGTTGCGTACGCGCGGCAAGCGCAAGGATCGGGAACGGCGCAAAAGCATTATCGAGAAGGTGTCGGAATTTTTCAACGGACGTAAAAAGGCCGAAGGTAGCAAGGAATCGTCGCCGACGAAGGACCGTCCCAGCCTGCTCAGTGCGAACGGTGGTCCGTCCGAGCCGGCGACAGCCAGCACCTCCAGCACCGGCGGTGGTGGATTTTTGCGCTTTAAAATCTCACCAAAGCTGAAGGACAAATCAAAGGTACGTGCATTCCTTGGGGACTTTATGGGGGTTTTGGACATACGGAAAAAGGAGTGATTTGAAACAAGAAGGATATGTTTTTTTGGAAATGGAAGAAAAAATACTTTTTATCTGGTGACGGTGAATGAACCCTTCCATCTGTGGGTCTACTACATTTATACCATTTCAACCGATATTCATGTTCGCTTGTTGGTTAGAAACATTTGATCATATTTTCCATTGTCTGCGTTTTGTTTCTCTACTCCACAGTCATGCTTTGATATGAGGAACATTAGTTGTGGTGTAAGCGCTTTTTTGTTTTTAGTTTTTTGTTTTGTTTTCATTCGTTCAGTTTCGTAGTCCTGTTTGTATTGTTGCGTTCTTACATTGCTAGTAACAAACATGCGCTTGAATTATTTGAATCATTAATGATTTTGTTTCCATTATTTGAAAATGTTTTAAAGAAATCAACAAACTATTATTTTCTCTTTTGATATGTTTACTTTTATCATTCAATTCATCAATGTATCTGATTCTTCAAATGTTTTCTTGTTTGTTATTAAACTTTACTCTCTTTCTATTAATTTTAATTGTATTTTTTTTAATGTTTGTTACATTCATGTTACCGTTTTGATACTTTTAATACAATTTTATTGTTACGCGAATTGTAACTAATAACTAATACTTTGGTTTAATATTCCCTCTTTTTATTGATGAGAAAACGTTTAGCAAAAATTGTTTTAATTTCGGCCATTTTACATATTATGCCATAGCGTGCAATCTACTTACTTCAACTCCTCAATTAATTTCTCTAATAACTCCATTAATCGAACTTTTATTTGTAATCTAACCTGTGTTATTAAATGTTGCTAAAAATCCTCTAATATCCTTCAATTTTCGATTTGTAGTAGACAAAGCTAGAGATAAAGCACTCTTTAGACCATTGAAAATCCTAGCACGGCACACAGTAGAGTAGTGAAGTTAATAAAAAATTTGTTTGGATTGCTACTTAAAGCTTTTAAAAAGTGTATTAATGTACCTTACATCATCATCATCCTTCTCAGACGAAAGAAAGTTCACCGTACGGCAGGTGTGCCTCCGATGACTGCCTCAACAGCAATGGCGGTTTGCCAGCGATGGCTACCACACCCGTTATGACTGCTGTTGCGGACGTTAATCATCACAACAGCTACACACCGATCGGACGTAAGGAAGCGGAAGAGTTGGAACCGCCACCGATACCGCCGCTTCCATTAAACTACGAGCGCTCTGACGGTAGGTTTGGAAACTAGGAAATGTTTTTCTTCTTATATTAATTAAATTGTTTTTTTTGGTCTCTTTTACACACCAGACGAAGCGGGTGCCGCCAACGAATCGAAAAACGAAATGAAAAAAATACGTGCAATGTCGAAAACATCGAGACAAGCGGAATTGAAAAGGTATGTAACAACATACAACATGTAACAACATCCACAAAAGTGTAACGCAATTTTCTTCCCGTTTTTAGACTGAGAATTGCTCAAGAGATACAACGAGAACAGGAAGAAATAGATGTAAAGATCAAAGATCTGGAAACGCGCGGCGTAGAAATCGAGAAGGAGCTTCGGGGCGAGAGTGAAACTCTCAAGAAACCGGCCAGCAATTTGGGTGCTAACGATGAAGGGCTGGTGAAGGAATGGTTGGAAATTATGAGCAGCATCACGCGGCTGAAGGTGCGGGACGATGAGCTAAGCATACGGCAGCAGGAGCTGCAGCTCGAACATCGGCACGCGCAACTGAAGGAAGAGCTCAACATGCGGTTGTCATACGGCAGTACGTTACCCACCCCTTCTTTAGCCGCAGTGCAGTATGTGATTGTTCTTTATTTTTCCGAATCCCTTTACAGAGCTTGATAAGAACTCTTCGGACGTTGCGGCCGAGGGTGCGATACTGAACGAAATGCTGGAAATCGTTGCCAAGCGGCAAGCGCTAAGACCATCGCCCGACACCAAGGCGACGGCGGCAGCTGTCGCGGCAGTTGCTGCCGGTGCCAGCATATCCAAACCGAACGCAACCTTCACTGCACGGATGCCTAAAGATACAGATGTAAGCATTATACGCAACTTTACTTCCAAATTTTCACCACTTTTCATTTGTTTTCTACTGTGTGTGGCTTGCTGCTTAGTAGCCATAATGGTCACCTTAACAAGCTAACGTTTTGCTACAATATTCGCTACATTTTATAGTATATACGTTTGTATATAGAGATTAAAACTAATGCATGTGTTACTGTATGGAGCACAATAAACACGATTGTAGGGACAATTCGAACATACAGTTTTGTAGAGTCATAATACGCAAAACCTATTTTCCTGGCAAACACTTTACATCCTATAACTTGCACTGTAGATAATGCAACATAAATAAAACAAACAGCACAACAGACTTAAAGCAGCACATTAAACTATTATCCAAGCGCACGGTTTTTTGTTTGTTTAGAAAACAAATTAAACACATATTTGAATTCACACTAACATGTACACGCATTACTGTTCTTTTTTTTAATGATAGAACTTTTATTTTTTTTGAAAAATATATTTTCATTTTAACAGCAATAAAAGTTTTGTATTTTATTTTAGTTTTTTAAGCATGTTTTGTTTTTTTGTACCAATGTTTGCACCCTTTATGTTAAGTGTAAAAATATTTTTTGTTTATTGTTGTTGAGTTTTAATAAGAACAAAATTGAATCGTACAGAATTTACATGATTTGAACGAATAGTTAATTAAGTTTTTAATTCCTTTTCTTCGTTTGGTTGCTTTGAGATATTTTATTTAAAAAATATATCGTTTTATAATTAGCAAATTTTAACATTCACCTTCATTAATATTATTTTTGAATTATGGTCTAATTTAAAATTTATATTTTTTAACCTTGATTTAAATTTTAAATAGTAAACTTATGTAGATCCTTTACTACTATTTCATGAAATATTTTAAACGAATTGATTAGAAAACATTAATAGTTGTAAAACCGTAACGTAGATGTTGAAGATAATCGTAGTAAATCGTCGATTCTCTGATTTACGTCAGAAAAATGCATCAGGTCAGTAAATACTTTTAAATGTCAACAATTTTATAGCAAACCAGTTTTCGGTATAATATTTTTTTCCCTCCATTGATTTAATATTTTAATTTCGTAACTATTTTATTCTATTCTCTTTCTAGATATAAATTTCATACCGATATTTGATGGTAACAGCAAATAGCATCGGCAACTGTAGTGTTTTTGTTGTTGTTTGTTTCGCTGACCAGTGATCGATGACGGCACACCTTCGTAGAGCAAGCGCGACTATTTTACACTAAGCTCATGCAACCTTCAGGTCAACCTTCAGTGCTGGTGCTTTGATTAATTGGTTTGTTAGCATTACAAAAAAACGAGAGAGCTGGGAACCAAAATCTGTGTAAATTTGTAACATCGTGCATTATACGTTTAAGCGAAACTGAATGTGAATGAGAGATGACAGACTCGTTACGCACGGGGAAGAACGGTGTGAAAGATATAGGAATATGTTTAGCACCGAAACGAACAAAATGGCACCCGCTAGAGCACGCACACGAACGAAGAACGAAGCAATGATAAAAACGATCCTTGCGTAAGGCGTGTAAAGTGATGCAGATGAATGTATTACAAAGGCACAGGGTAAATTTGTGGTAGCGATCACACAGGGAATATGTGTTAAAAAAAACGAATAGTGTGTCACTGTAGGGGAAAGAGAACAATCCTACGGAGACAATAAAAAAATCCATTAATTAACACACAAACGTGTTGTGTGATTCAGGAGTCAAATTGTGACCGTACACCGTAACGTAGAAATGGTAGATTTTGAATTCGATTTTGTCAGCTCTGTTCCTCACTTTACTTCATTTGGCCTAAATCGACCTGCAAACGCACGGTCCTGCCCTATATACTGGCATACTAGACTTATCTTTACTACCGCAACCCGGACCTTTTTTTGTCGTGTGTTAGGTTTTTGTTTCACTTTCATTATCTTGTTTTCGGTTTGCTGCTTGCTTACTGTTACTGTTCAATATTTTATATTTGTTTATTTGTTTACTTTTCTCTATCTTTTAACGTTTTTCGTTTTCTTGCAAACCAGTTTTACGTAAATAGTTGTTTCTTTTGCATAAGTTTTGCCCTTTCTGCGAACGAGTTAGACTGTCCTTGTGGATAAAACAATGGTAAAGAGGAGTTAGGAGTTTTGATCGTGCACATACAAAACATGAACAAGTTAGGGATAAATTAGACTAGCTGCTGTCGTTTTGCATACATATTTATTTTAAAAAGAAACAAGTTTTGTTTTGTTTAAGACATTGATTTTGAATACAAGCTTCGAAAAGATGTTTACTAAGGACCGCTGTTCCACGTACTGCGAGACTGAGAAAGAAAACTGTGGAAAAAAATTTTTGGTGTGAAAATCGGAATTCTACGGCAGCCATTTTGTACCGGTTTGCTTTTTTATGTGTTCATGTCTATTTTGTGTGTGTTAATGTTTGTGTGTTTTTTTATGTAAATCAAATCCCAACAGCCAGTGAAATTTAACGAAACGCCTTTCACTCATCCCCGTTTATGAATATCTGTTAATTGTACGCACACTGCAAACAAAATCTCTTGTTAAAAGAACCTTTGTTTTTTTTTTGGCGCTATTCTGTTCATGTTTTTAATTTTTCTTTTTCCCCCCCGTTATGTGTACCGTCAGGACTTAGTTAAGGTGTTCAGTATTAAGAAAACAAAGGACGTACGCCAAACGCTATAAACAGCCCTGCTCTAACACACTTCTAATGAAATATATAAATGGAATTGAGAAATAACCAATACACAAAGTGTATACATTCATTACATTTTTGCTTTATGTTCGTTTTATTAAGTTTTTATTTCTATTTATGTTTAAATATTATTCGAAAGTGATATTTCTTCTTCGTCGTTTTTTGTTGTTGTTTTGTTTCTTTTACATTTTCGAGTAATGGTTATATTAACTTTTGCAAGTAAATTTCTGCTCGAATTCATCGCTAGATTAAAAAAAAACGGAAAGGTATCAGAACCGATTTGTCAAGGCATAGCCCAACGGTACGAAAGAAAATGTCATAAATTTTAAAAAATAGCAAACCTGCAAAGTAGTTGGAAATGTTTTATATTTCATCACAACATGAGTGCCCAAAATAATCCTTACAAAACTAGAAGGAAAAAACAGAGAAAGCTAAAACGCGCTAGGAAAAATCCAAATGATCAGGGGTCATGTAACAAAACGAGGAAACGCAAACGTCCTTGCAGATGAGTGGTGGGTGATGTGTTTAACAAATGTAAGGGAAATCATTGTAATGTAATTTATATGAGGAAAATGTAAAGCATATGTAATCATGTTGATAAAGGCAAGCAATTTTTGTTTTCAAATAACGGCAAACCTTAGCCATTGCAGGGACACAAGCTTACAATTTCATGTAAAGATTGTTGATATAAAGCATAATATTTCAAATTAAAATTTCATGAAATACATCACACAAATCGAATTAAATAACGGATAAGTTACGAGAGATAGAGTTAAATTCACTTCTTTCTTCCTTCCTCACACACAAACATAAACAAACACAAGTAAGCTCACAGAAAACAATAACAAAATCACATGCTTTCCTGATTGTAATAAATGTTATTGTTTCAATCTGATTCAGATTCATGAATCTGAACGAATCTTCAAACTCAATGAATGACCCTGAATCTGTATTTTGAAGATTCATCCTGATTGAATCATGAATCCTTCGAGTTTCGGGACAGCCAGATTATCACCCGTGGTTGCCGTACACCTCCCGGTTAGCTCTTTTGGAATAAGTCCTACCTCCTCCCCTGTCATTCCATTTCATTTAAGAATGTTGACAGCGAATCATTAGGGATTCATGAATCTTTTTGGAATCATTTGAATTTATGAAAATTGATTAATATTTTGGGAGTTGGCTCATGATTTGAATGACTCTTCACTGAAGATTCATAAGAATGACTCTTAACAGAAGATTCATATGAGTGACTCTTCATTGAAGATTCATATGAATGATTCTTCACAAAAGATTCATATGAATGATTCTTCACTGTCAAGATTCATATGAATGATTCTTTACTGAAGATTCATATGAATGACTCTTCACTGCCAAGATTCATATGAATGACTCTTTTCAAAAGATTCATATAAATGACTCTTCACTGAAGATTCACATGAATGACTCTTTTCAAAAGATTCAATAAGCACAACACTAATTACTACCATAAAGCACATTGTGTGTTCTAACACTTGGAAAAAAAATATGTTAAAAGTTATTGTTTTCATTAAATGAAATGATAGAAATATACATTCAATCGTAACATATAGACAGCGTCCGAACGAAAAGCTGCCGAGTACTGTAAGGAAGCGTTGGAATCAGATCAGAACCAATAGAACGTTTGGAATGCATTTTGGAATGTTTGGAAGCGAAGCACAAAAAGTACATATAACAGTTCAATAAATAACAATCATTCGCAGCTTCCGACATTATAAGAGCTTACCATTAAAATGTTGAAACCACAAACTGCGCGAATTGATGTGGATTTGATTAAACTTCAGTTACTTGTTTTTTTTTTGTGGATATTGATTTGGTATCTGTTTTTAAGTAACATTAATCAATCAATTTGAAATAAAAAAGAATTAATCATTTTATCCAAAATGCGCAGGATGAAAAAGTATAAAACCGTCTACTAAAACAATACAGTTGTTTCGGAGTATATAAATAAACAAACAAAGCGTTTAAAGTAACAGTTCTTTAACTTTCATTTAAAAGTGTTTCGATTTTTTAGGATTCATTGCAAATTTTGGTTTGATTCATTCTGTTGGTATTTGCGTATCGTACCATATTGAACACTGCACGCACTACTACTTTGGAGTACTTGTTTTTTTTGTCACTACGGAACATGGTTTTGTTTGGTTTTCATTAGGAGCAAAAATTTCTTTTCTTTTTTTTTCTTCTTCATTTGGCATCTCGTTATGGGAGGTTTTATCGATCAAATGCACTATAAGCGAGTTACCGTAGTTTGATCTTAACTTAAACTGCTTTATAATGCTAATAAAACAAACAATTTATTAATATTAAGAGCAGGTGTTTTGTGTTATCGGTATTTTTTAACGTCATTTTAAATTTTAGAATATTTTTTTGAACTGGTGTTTGTAACCACATTCTTGGTTTGTGTGTTTTTTGTTGCACACCATTTTGTGTGTTTTTGTTTCTTCTGTGTTTGGTTTACTTCGTTGCGCTCTGTATCGGAACATTACGTTGGTATAAGTTGTTTGTTTTTTTTATTGTTAAAGAACAATTCTTTTTAAACAGTTTATTGGAAAAATCGTTTAAAAAAGAAAGACCGTGTGTGAATATTTTGTGAACCAGTTACTGTCTTTGGAATAATAACGTAAAGCTATAATAAATTATTAATATAATATTGGCACTGTATTTATAATAATGACTTTTTGTTTTGCACTCTCTTTACGATCGTAAAGGACGGGTTTCTTGACGAACTATTTTATGTATTTTATAGCACGCATGAAGTAAAATAAATTACGCATGTTTTGTGAAATGAAATTTGTGTGGAATATGCGATATAAATCTAGTGTAGTAGGCCTTTCAGCAACATTAAACAGAAAGGGAAATAAAAGCTGTTTTTAGAGCTTCCGTTTGAATCAAATTACATTCATAATTCGCACCTTTATCGCATCGAACGATAAAGTAAGAGTAAAATGTAATATTTGTACCCCTTTTCCCTATCTCACGCTGCTGTGTGTTCCGATACAGAGTGATAAAATCTTAAAATTGCTATTTATAGTTATTGGGGCGGTCCAGTGGTGCATGTGATAAACGGCGCCGGTCCACACGGCAGGACCGGGTTCAAATCCCATCCGGACCGATCCCCCGTAGCAAGGACTGACTATCCGGCTACGTGGTAAAATAAGTCTAGTAAGCCAGAAATGGCCGGCGTGACCTCATAGGTCGTTAAGCCAAAAAGAAGAAGTTATGTAAAGCTAAACATAACCTGCTTCAAATGCCATGTGAGTATTTGCAAATAATTTTACGCACAGTTGCGTACGACCAACAGGTAAATATCAAACTCAATAACGCCCTGCGTCGCGGCAACATTTGTTTGTGAGTTTTTTTTTTAAAGGCCAACAATAAATAGCCCACAGAAGGAGGACTTTGCGCGAAAAAGATGAACTCCAATTGAACGCAATTTTTGGCGTTTCTTTTCCCCCCGTCAAAAAGATTTTTATCTTGATCGTCCAATCTCCTTTGTTCGACCTGCGGTAAGATTATTATTCTAATAATCACTCTAAAACGTACCCTGCCTATCATAATTATCTGATCGCTTTCTGCGCATAATGTAATGGACTCTCGAAACAGGTAAAATTTAACAAACAAAAAAAAAACATTGTTACATTTGTTGTATCGATTTTTTAGGTTTTGTTTTGCCCCTTCTTTGCTTTTGTTTGCAACATTTACCACTGGATTGGTTTTATAAAATGCCTATGTATGCCTATTAACATAAACCTCTTCTTTACTTTGACGTTTAACTTCATTTTCTGTTTGTTCGTGCTTACCGTGCATTCGATTGCAGTTTCTTTAGTATTATATTAGCTCGCACGTAGCACACATTTACGTTAACAATATCGCATTGAGCTAGAGAGGAATATCTTATGATATATTTTTGTTTTTTTTTGTGTGTAATCGGTATCAATAAATCGTTTAAATGTAGTATCGTGCTTTGTTTTTGTTACCGTTACGGATCGTAACGCATTCGAGACGTTACGCAAACACACAGAGCAACACAGTCATGGTAAAGCTCCGACAGACAACGGCTACCAGCCTAGGCATACATTCTATGAACAAAATAAAAAGCTATCAACAGTTCAATATCTGTGCATTTTTTTTGTTTTTGTTTTTTGAAAAAAGCAAATCACTACTGGTACAATCTGACCTTAACGTTCACCGGGTGTAGGTTTGGAACATTTACACTTCATCGGTTCAACAAAACTTGCTTTCATCCGTTTCAATTACTTAGCTAAAAACGTTACATTATTCAATAAATTGTTAATGCATATTTGATACGACCACAAACTTTTGAAACATTTTGATCGTTTGTTTGTTTGTTTTTGTTGTTGCAAGAACACAAACTGTTTTTCTTGATAAACTGCAAAAACGAAAAACACATGTCTGTAAGCGTTTAACGATTTTTAACGACGTTTTTTCTTCTTCTGACAGCTCTGTTTTTCATTGCAGTTTTTTTTTGGTTTGTATGTATGTAGAGCGCAAACAGTAACAGTTATTTCGCTTTTACAAACACGTTGGTTCAAAAAGGGATGAGAAAAAGGGTGAATGTCAGGGGGGACGTGTGTTTCACTTGACTAGCATAACAGGAAGGGATAATTAAACTGTAAATCTGGCTTTCCATCGCTTAGCCATCTTGCCCTTCAAACAGTGTTTTAAACGCACCTTAACTTTCTTAACGCATTCCACTAAAATGGCGGGGAATTCTTTTCACCTTTCCGCTTACACAGTAATATCGCACGATAATGGAGCAAACAATGGAGGTTTCGCACGGCTTGCTAGCAGTTCATGCTTTGAAAATTTGTGGAAATTCGTTCGCTATTTCGCGCACGATCTGCTGATCGCTGGCACTGCATTCCGTCTCTTCGCAGAAGATACGGGTGAAGATCTTCATCAGGTCCTGCTTTCGATGCTGGTGCTCCGGATAGTTGGTGTTGCGGAGGATTTTTCTGCACAGCTCCAGGTACCATTTGCGAATCTGGCGAGTAGTAGCGGAGAAAGGTTTGTTAGTACGCTGTTACGAAGCGACAAAATATGTGCCAAACGAGCGAAATTACCGGTTCGCCTGCAGACAAATCGGACAGCTGCCGTACGAGAATATCGATTAACACCTTGTTATCGTTAGTGTAGAAAATCGAAGCCGTCTCCGGTCGGCTAAACAGATCGACCAGCATCTTTAGCACCGGATTAATGTTCATCGGTGTGTGCTTTAATGTGTGTACCGGATCCTCTAAAAGGAGAGCGCGAAACGTTAGTGTCCAAAATGGTTGTTATCGGTAGCAAAAAACATTCGCATTTACCTTCACGGTTGATCAGCAGCAATATTTTCTCGGTAAACGTTTTGGCCGTCTTGAACTGTTCCATCGCTTCCAGTACGACGTTTTCGGCGAAATTTTCAAACTGCAAATTGAACGACAGTATCAAGTTGATCATAATGTCCGGCAGCATCTCCTGCACGTCCGTTTCCGGCGGTGTTTCGATAATGTTTAGCAGAAAGATAATAAAATCTGCCCGTAAATGATCTGAAAGTAGATTTCATTACATTCTAGATTAATATTACATTTTATATTACAACACAACACTCTGAATGAATCTTTAATAACAAATCTTTCACGAATGAATCGACTTTACAAAAAAAAATATGAATCTCTGAGTTATAAATCTTTAAAGATTGCGATTAGCAAGCGTTACGATGGTTTTTTAAACTATTTTTAATATTTTTAGTTACTAAAATAAGATCTTAGAAGAAGATTATCTTCTTCTTCTTGGTATAACGACCTCTGAGGACATGTCGACCCATTTCTGGTTTCTCTCTTCTTGGCTTTAACGACCTTACAGGTCACGCCGGCCATTTCTGGCTTACGAGGACTGATAGTCAGTCCTTGCTACGGAAGGGTCGGTCCGGATGGGATTTAAATCCAGTCCTGCCGTGTGGACCGGCGCCGTTTATCACTTACACTACCGGGCGGGCCCCGTTAGCAATGATTCTAGTTAACAGTATCTGGAGAACGGTTTTACCTTCTTCACAAATCTCCTAGCTGTCGACATTTGGTTTTTTATGTAACAAATATAAATATAAATTATATATTTTATAAAATACAAAGATGTATATAAATACATGTTCCATTATGCTTTCACACAGAATAAAATTCTTTTATGCTATTTCATCCTTAAATTCTTCAATATCTGACGATTCATGAATCTTCCTAAAAGAGATTCAAATTGATTCGTTTGGTTTAAAGATTCATTCAGATTTAGCTAACTCAATAATAGTTGAAGCTGGATTGGTTGATTGAAATTATTGAACTTTTTTTTGATTGAAGAAATTGTTTGCATTGATAGTTTCGTTGATTGATAGATCGTTGATATATCGGTTGAAGGGTGGTTTGCAGCTGCCAGAAGATCTGATTCTTTTTTGTCATCAAACTCATCTAAAAATAAAAAAAAAGATAAATAAATGTTGCTCTACCTTGCTGATTAATTGGCATCCGGCGGCCGATCGAGAAGATGATAATAAGCATATTCGCCAGCTCCTGCAGCTTCTCGATGTTGCGCGGATTCGACACCATATCCTGGACTAGTTCGAGCGGTAAAACCGACCCGAGCAGTATGTCAACCGTGGTGTAGTCGAGATGGCACATCGCCCGGAATGCTGCCAGCAGCAGCTTCCGGATGGACCAGCGTGTCTCCATCTGGTAGTACAGCACAAGATTGATAATGCTCTGGTACTGGTCGCAGGCCATCTCGCTGCGGCAGATCTTCGGATCAGCATCCGTCAGTATACGGATCAGCTCGGTCAGATACTGGCTAATGTCCGCCTCATCCTCGTGCAGCATCCACGTGCGCTGCTCGGAATCATTCTTGCAGTCCGACAGCTCGGCAAAGATTAGCCGCAGCCGGTGTGCGTCGTGCGTTTTGCCAAGCAGCGCATCGGACACGTCGAACGGTGCCGCCAGATGGACCGCAACCGGTTCGAGATGTCGTACGACGGCAGGTGGTAGCAACACCTCCAGCTCGCTCAACACAACACGCAGCGCAACGCACGACAGCTCGTGGCTAAGGTTCGTACTCTTGCGTATTGCGTCCACGATTTGGTATACCTCCGATGCATCCACCTTGGCCGGTGGCTGTTTGCCGAGATCTTCCGCCGGTTCTGCATCATCGCCGGTAGCGACACTGCTTTCACCACACTCCGCACCCGAACCTGCCTCCCGCTCCGTATCGCTAGCGAGTGTACCATCGTCACCGGCTCCCGGTACCACCGCCGCTACACCAGCATCATCCGTACCGTTTGTTACGCCCGCCTCATCCCCGTCACCGGTACCGTGCGGTTCCTTCATCACCGAGCACGGTTGCGGTTCATTCTCGCTTACCGTCACATCATCGTTGTTGGTCGTTTCCAGCTCGTTCAGCTCGTGATCGGTTTGATTTTCCGCCTCGGTTGGTGCCGTACCGGATGCGGACGGTTCCTCACCCGGCGCGGCCCGATCGTCGATGCGTGAAATGGCCGTTATTTCGTCGCTCGTCGTCGTAAGCGTGCCCGTCGTCGCTGTATTGTTGCTCGTCGGTTCCGTCTGTTCCGACGATACGGATGACAGTTCGGACAGGGTGCTGCTCGGTTCCTGTGCCGAACTACCGGCTGCCGCCACCGGTGTTTGGGGTTCGTCCGGTTGCGAAACTTTCATCGCCAGCATGCCCGTGCTGGGACTTTCCTGAATAAATTGCGGTGGTACCGCAGCCTGTGCCCCAACAGCGGGACTAGATTTCGATTTCTTTGCCGTCGTTTGGTGCTGTTCTGGTACCGGTGGTGAGTGTCGCTGTGGACCATTCTTTATCTGTGCGCTGCGATCTGTCAAAAAAGGGTAAATTATTTCTTTAAAAAAAGGAACCAATTGGAACGTTGTTTTATAGTTATAAATACCTCCACTGTGACCGCTGGAACCATCGTGCTGTTTGAGGTGTCCATTGCTCATTTTGATCGGTGATGGCGGTTCGGATTCGCTATCAGACAGTTCATACTAGCAACGTGTACGTACGTATGAGAAAGAAAAAAAAATCGGATAACAAGCGCAAATGAATAAAAATAAACACTATTAAGGTTACACAGCAGGAAATGACACATTCTTCAAATAGCCGCCAGGAACATTCCCGGCACAGCATGGAAGAAGAAAAAATTGTCACTTTTCTGTGCGACTGGGACCGTGGCCAAATAGGTCAAAGCGTACGTCGACGTCTGCTTTTTGACAAAAAAAAAAGAAAAATGGTAGGTCTGTGTTTTCCCACCCCCACCCATACCTTCAGCAGCTTTTCCAGCATTCGCTTTTTCTCGACCAACCGGCTGATCAGTTCCTCCCGGCCGATGATACCATTTATTTCCTTCTCCGTCGAAAGCCGTAACGATTCTATGCTCGATTCCAGGAAACCATTTAGAAAGAGTGGATTCACCTGTTATGATAATGATGGAAATGAAGAAGAAATAAAAAAAAGAAAAGACATTATTATGTATTAAATCAAGCGAAACTGTATTACCATAGAAATGAATTACCGTTGGATTTTTTTTGTTTATGTTAAATCGACAAACGAAGATGCGAACTGATGAAGAAAACAATAAACAAATTGTGAAAAGAGTATGTTGTAATGAAACGAATCACGAATATATATAGTTTTTTCCTGTTTACGTACAATGATTTTAAAAGTTGTTTATTTGTTAAAAGTACAAATTAACTGTCACATTTGACATATAAATAATTTAAAATAATTAAAAAATAAGTACGAAAAGTTTTTTTTCATAAAACAAAAAAAAACATTGTTTGTGTAAAGCGATAAACACAGACGACTATTTATCCAACAAAGCAAAGACGATCCAAACAGGACGTGTATTCAGTGTTTCACATCATTTAAAATTACCACACAACAGAAAAGGATCATAAAAGAGAGATAGAGATACAGTACCGAGGGGGTTAAGGAAGAAAAAAACCAACATTTAAACAAAAATGCAACAAACTTTAATCATCACTCGGTCAGTTGGGTCGCGATGCGAGTGATGGTGGGGGCGGGCACACGTAAATGGACGGTAGCAAACAAGCGAGCACAGATCCCACTTTCAGTGAAAAGAAGAGCTTATGTGAAATGCATGCTGTATTGATTTTCTCTTCACACACGCGGTACACACGGGGGCACACACGGGGCCTGGATGAGGCATAAGGCTTCCTTGTTTATTAGTTGCGCCTTGTGTTCTAATCTTTAGTGCAGTATCCTCTTCATTCGCAAACATGCTCCCCCACCCGTTATACATCCCACTACCATCACCGGAACATTGGCGTGTAATATCTTCTGGAAGCGGAACTCTTCTTCCGATTTTTTTTTCTGGCTTCGTTTCATCAGGAGCGCGCGCGCTATATCTTCATCAAAACATCGGGTTGAGTTTTGCCTACTCAGCGTAATACAGAGAACTTTCCCCGCACCCGCACGCAAGTGTCCGCTTACCTTCAGCTTCATCACGTAGTTTGACGGGACAAATCCGATGTTACCCTTCATGCTGACCACCTGCCACCAGTTCCGCTGCCGGGCGCTCGTCTGATGCAGTATGAAGTATTCGCCCTCGTCGAAGCTGATCGTCTTGGGATAAACGGCGGTGAAGTCGTACAGTGCTTTCAGCATTTCAAACGACTCTTCACAGGATACCGTGACGCGGGTGTGTGTGGAGATGATGACGATATGGAGCAACAACAAAAAATGGAAACAAATATTTAATATGCTTTAAAGCGATCTGAATTCGTTGTAATGTTTCGCTTAGGTGCCACACCGCAAAAACAAACTATTGAAAAAAAAGATTGCTTACCAGCATCCTGCGACATACTGTCTACCATGTTTGCCTTCTTACTGCTGCACACACTAGACGGAAGCAAAAAAAACCCCAGTTCGCGCGGACCTTCCCGACCACGGAGTTGATTGAATTGATATTTTATGTTTCGCTCTTTTCGGCGGTGGCTGCACAAGCGAGAAGGTCGGATGGGCCACACCGTTCCGCTGGGGTTTGTGCGTTAGAAATCGCGTTGAGTAAAATTCCACGACAAACTCGTCCTGCCCGTGGTTTGGCTGGTTTCGCACGGTGGGGCAACCTTAACTCATCGGGATTGCTGGATCTGGGGTTCGACGGTACCGTCTGTTCTTACGTGTGCTGCTGCTTATGCTTCTCCAGGGAGATTAATGTGCGTATTTTTATGCATTCCAGCATCCAACACCACCAACACTAGCACAAAACGTAAAGATCCCTGCCCTTTACGCCTTTTTCTTTTTTGGTGTGCACTCGGAAGGATAGTACGGGGAGGAATGCTGGTTTCGGTTTTGCTGTGATGAGGATGAGGAACGTGAGATTAAATCGAAACAGAGTTCGCAATCGATTGATAAAAATACGCACAATTTAGTCGGCAGGGTGGTGGTTGGTCAGGGAACTGGATAGGTGTAGCAGAGTTTGTTTTGTTTTTGTCACTTGTCACTTGTCACCCTTGCATTTGTGTCTTCACGAGCTGCAACGAGCGACAGAGCAAATACGCATCCGATACGATTCGACGCACAATCTGCACTTTTTTGCGACTGTTTAAATTTACGCACAACCGACAAGCGCGCAAGGAGGGAAGATTCTCTTCTCAAACCCCGGAATGTTATTTGACAGCTGATGTAAGGAAAAATGGGAAAAACATTTTTTGACAGTATGATATCGCACCCTTCGTAATGAAACCGTGGTCTCTGTGATTCGTTGTAAGCTTTCGGAAAACTCCAACAGATGGAGCTGTTCCACACCCTGTCGAAAGGGTTGAAATGTAACATTTACATTATGGTTTGTGTCTATGAACTTACAACGCGTGGTTATTGATTAAAAAGGTAATTATTTTTTTAAATATCTATTTTTAGAAAACAATATTTGGATACGGACCATACATTTGATGAAAATGCCCCAAACAAACGCATAGAAAACTACATCTTTAAAATCAGGTTGTGATATCGATACGCAGGTTTGTGTCTTAGAAAATTCAGCATGGCACCACGTGATTAAATTTCAAAATTAAATTTAACTGTCAAAATCCATATATTTAACTGTCAAAATCAATCTGAGTTAAACTCTAATTTTGTTGATTTGTTTTTCTTTAGTAATCAAAATTTTATTTCATCTTTTACGTTGAGTTTTGTTTCTCAATACTCCATCGTACAGTAAACGTGTCGCGTATTATATATTTCGCTGTTGTGTGACGTTCAACACAATACAAACTGTGTAAGTTTTCCATGTTTAAATGTAGTAAAAGTTATGTTATTTAATGTATACACTGTGACAAGCAGAAAAGAAAAATCGTTTATCGTATTGTAACGCTTCACATTAAACCTAGTGGTGCGTTCGCGTCCATTCACCTACACATTAATCTGGATTCTATACATATAAAACAGAGGCATGTGAAATGTACAAAGAGCTGAAAGGTTGCTACACGCGGCGGAACTCCACTTGTGGGCTGGTTGATATAGTTCTAACATGACATGATATATAGCCCTCAAATATAAGGGCTTCCCGACAGTGGTTTTTGCCTGACGGTTCTAGTGATTGAAAATGGAATTCTTAATCTACAAGTTCGACTCATCTGTTCGGAACCTTCTCATTACGTTTAGTGTTTATACGCTTCTTAAGTAGATAATATTGGGGAGTAATACAGGAATCCAAATTGAAGTGCCTCCTTCTGAGCCAATCGAGGCTGGTTTAAAACAAAATGTAGTTATTTATGTTTTCAAACATGCTTATACTCCCTACCGTTTATTTTGGTAGTTAACGTATAGCTGTTAACTTGATTCTGTATAACTTTTCACAGAACATTATCGGAAAGCTTCGTTACAATCGATAAAGCAAAATATTACAGCAGCTATTTTGAGATAAACGAACACTTCAACGTTGTTAAAATATTGTTGTGTGTGTGTGTTATTTTTTTTATAAACTTGCGAACGATGCTATTACGCTTATGTATTTGTACAAGACGAATCATCGTTGTTTGAATTTGGGGAGAACTGGCTTGATCTTTTTAAGAACTATCTAACGAAGGTGGTTGAAATGGTTCCAAACGTCTTATTTAATGGTATGCAATGGCTACAAAGTTCAACTCCTTCTGTTCTAGCGGTAACCAAAACCATTTGTTTAGTTCACTTTGGCGAGGATTTAAAAAAACAAAAACGTCAAGACGTCAATTCTATAATAAATAGTCCTTCTTAGTCTCACCACCTAAAGTTATGCAATACGCAGTACAAAATCATATTTATAGCTTTGCTTTACCTTGTTTTGTCATAAATAAGACTGTCTTCAGTTAGAGAATGTTTGAAGATGTTGTTTCTATTGATTTATGTTCCATTTCAACAACAATCGGATTGTTAGTTTGTGTCTCCCTCAACTACCAAATGTATTGTACTGACGATTGAGCAGAAATTATGCTACAATGTTTAAGAAAGTACAAATGCAACGCAGCTTACAGTATTGAAAAGAGCATAAGTATTGCGCTAATAAAGGACTTTCCAAGACAACAAAATCCCAATCACACTAATTTCGTTTCGTGCTTGGAATCGAACTACGACACTATGTATAGCGCATTACTAACATAGCAGAAATAAATCAATTTCCAACGACCTCCTGGAGAAGAATACTAACGAATGTCCCAACAGGAATAGCACGGAACTTGCAGTATCTTCGATCAAACCGTCCTGCACGTCTGAGAAAATAAGTTACGATCATCCTTTCCGGGAGCAATGTTGATACGTATCGTGTACAGGGCATAGAAGTACGGGCTTTGGATTCACTTTGGGCATTGGGGTTTATCACACCGATGTGTCCAATCAGTGGCAGGTCCGGTCGGCCTGTCGCTGGAACTTTCTCAATCGCCGATGCCACTCATCGCGCCACTCGATAAGTATGGAGCGAGGTCCAACGCCCAGCATCCCCGTTGGTCCCTCGGAATCGTTGCCCAGGATAAGATAGGATCTGGAAATG
>CM028102.1:13385212-13410842 GCA_016170015.1 Anopheles longipalpis
ATCGCAATCAACAAAATTAAAAATCAAAGCAATGAGATACAGGAAGCAATGCAGGAAAATAAGAATGATCTTGAAATCATTAAACTCATATTCGTAACAGATCAAATAATTGAGATAATCGAAGACATAGAAGAACAGATCGCTTTCGCCAAGAACAACCTTTTAAACAAAAACATTATCTCTAGCGAGGAGAAAATATTCATTTTTGAACAACTCAGGAAACAAAAAGTTGAAATCAGCTATTTAGATGAGATATTTCAGTACGTAAAAAGCAGCGTTACACTAGACGGCAACAACATCATCATCCTGATAAAAGTTCCCAAGTTAACAGAAAATGTCTACGACCTAATCAACCTGGA
This sequence comes from Anopheles longipalpis, assembly GCA_016170015.1. Lineage (NCBI taxonomy): Eukaryota > Metazoa > Arthropoda > Insecta > Diptera > Culicidae > Anopheles > Anopheles longipalpis. The sequence goes on from CM028102.1 coordinate 13,385,572, forward strand.
AGCAGTTTAACATGAACGGCTCAACAGTGGACATCCCTTTCAACCTGGTGACGAAATTCGGCGATGACATCTATGCACAAACATCAGCCTGTAACATTTGTGACAACAACCTACCTATCACAGATGAATGCATTTTCAACATGCTGACGCACCGTACTCCCAAATGTCGAACTACACGACGAGAGAAAACTGTCCGTTTTTAAAGAAGTAATCAGGGGCATAATCTTGGTTGACACTAACGAAAACGTTCTCATAACTGATTCTTGTGGACAAAATCGAACAGTAAGCGAACCAACAATCATCGAGTTAGAAGACTGTTCAATAACGATAAAAAACGTCACGTTTACGAAGAAGCCACAACGATCATATGTCGGAGAATACCTAGCACCCATGTATGGAAAAGCGATGCACACGATTAAGCAACCCACAACGAACAACGAGTTCGATCGTATCGAAATCGATAACATGAGGAAGATAACAAAACTGCAAGAGATGAGCAAATACCTACATCACGATGAATACGCAATCATCATCGGCACAATCATCTTTCTGTTGGGAATATGCTTTGCATACAAAATTTTCATACTGTTGGAGGAAAAATCCAACAAGGGTATTACCGCAGATCATAAGAATCGAAGAACGACCAATCGAGATGACATCCAACACTCCAGCCAAAATCACCCCGAAGAAAAAGACAGTACAACTTCCGAGATTCGCAATGCACATCGGTCAATCGAGGACGAATGAAGAATCTTAGGGGGGATGCGTTACGCAGATACCACAGCCAGACATGTTCTAACATGACGATGCAACACCGACGTTGGTCGCACATTCCAACGGTCGACTCATTCGCTCCACCACGGAAGTCAGGCAGACACAGCATACTAGTGTTACCAGCCTGATCTACAACGAAGGGTCGCCACCATGGTAGCAACGATCGTGAGGTCGCCACCACGGTAGCAACGTTCAACGGTACAGCGTGGGGTCGCCATCGTAGCAGGTGATAGCACAACCCCACAACCGGAAGACAGCCCTCAGGAACGAACGAAGGAACCACCGGGAAGTCGATGGCGCGATCTACGGATGACGACATCGAGGGAACGCGATTGGCTGAGTGGTAAAACGCTGAGTGCGTAGGAAAGTTATTATAAATAGGGGCAGATAGGAACCAAGCTTTAGTCTTTAGGCTACAGTCGCTGACGAAGGTGTCTCCCTTATAAATAAAAAGAAAAGTAAAATAAAAATTTATTTTTTTTGTTAGTAATCGACCACGAATTACATAACTTATATCTTCTTCTTCTTCTTGGCTTAACGACCTTACAGGTCACGCCGGCCATTTCTGGCTTACTAGACTTATTTTACCACGTAGCCGGATAGTCAGTCCTTGCTACGGGGGAACGGTCCGGATGGGATTTGAACCCGGTCCGGCCGTGTGGACTGGCGCCGTTTATCACATGCACCACCGGACCGCCCAAACGATATATTTGAATTGATTTTATTCTACGTTCTAAATTTTAATTGTTATTTAATAATAATTTACTTCATCCAGAATCATTTTAGGCATCAAAGGGACTACCCTAGTATAGTATATAGATAGTATATACGCTTTATCTTGATATATAAACGACCTTGATATTTAAGGGACTATTATCCGTGGAAATCGATTAACCGGCATCAGTCCGGTCCCGCGCACCCCGGATAATCGACGTTCTACTATATTTGAAATAATTTTATTTTAAGTTAAATTTTACGTTTATTGTTATTTGATGATAATTTCCTTGATCCAGAATTATTTTTAGCTTCAAAAGGATCACCATAGTATAGTATATAGATACTATATACGCTTTATCTAGATACAGTGGAGCGCTGATTATCCGGGTACCTTTCATCCGGCTGTCCCATTATCCGTGCAGCTCGGAACTGACAGTTTCGAAAGCGAATTTACACATTTAATGCAAAACCGATGATGGCAAGAAATAAAAGCTGCAATAGGGAATGATATAATTTGCTCAAATTTGAGTAAAAGAACAGATTCACTTTGCAAAGTGTAAATAAGAAAATTAACATCTAGCTTTATATAAAAAAAAGTCTACCCATTACACACTAAACGCTAATATTTATCAATAAGAAGATTTGTGCCTATTATCCGTGATATTCGCTTATCCGGCAAGGGCTGTGTACCGATGAGCACGGATAACCGGCGCTCCACTATAAAAATATATAAAAGTATAAGTATATAAAAGGCCTTGACATTTAAGGGACTATTATCCGTGGAAATCGATTAACCGGCATCAATCCGGTTCCTGGGCACCCCGGATAATCGACGTTCTACTGTAATTGTTTCGATATTGCATACATTCAGGCGTAACGTTTCTTTACGGCGTGAGCAATCCATTTTTTCTATCCTTTTGAATATTTTTTTTAATTTGAAGTTTTGTTTTTCAACACAAATAGCCGTACAAAAAAAACCCATTAAGTGACTAACTGTTGCTAATAGATTTTAGTTTAAGCCAGTACGCAGCGAGGTGCCCTCCCCAGGCCATCAGCTAGCCGGACGGGAGCATTGGATTTATCTGTCTCGGCGCAGAACGCAGCAAAAGCAAAACTGGCTAACTTTAATTTCTCTCGCACTCGCGATGCACTTTTTTAATTAAAACCATGCACCATCGCGTCGTAAGCGGGTGCGAACGCACCGAATGGGATGCGCTTTCGGGTGGTTTGGACGCCCTAAATCAATACGCAACATGTTTCATTCATTAACTGCTGCGTTTTTGCAGCGGCATAAAGTGAAGGTGACGACACGGTACCCGGCCGACCGGCGAAGCTGCAACTCGCATGAGCTCTTCCCCACCTTTACCACCCTCTCTCTCTTTCTCCTCCACCCTACGCCACAAGCCAGCGCCAAGATGTTCACCAAGAAGGCGCAGTTCCTTGGGTTCGTGTGCTCAGCACAACATTATTAAATCAAAACAGTGCACTGCGGCACTCTTTTGCAGCACTTGGTGCGGAAAGAAGATGCTATGAAACGGAGGGATAAGATCATCTTGGCCTGCGCAAACGGTGCGAGTAATCGGTCGTCGACAGTGGGCTAGCGACGATCCAAACCCCGCGAACTGCAGCGCCCTTTATACCGCCACTAGATCGACACATGCGGTTCGCTCGGTTTGGCCGCTGCACGATTATGATAAATCTTCATAATATGCGAAATTACTTCGCCCGTAATGGTGATGTGATAAATTAATGAACGTATGATAAATAGCTGGTGGTCTGCGCTGCAGCTGATGGGGTTTTTTTTTTATACATATTATGCTTTTCTTTTTTGTTTTCATTCTACGACTGCTCTCCTTCCTTCTCCGGTACGCGCGGAACGCATACGTTCGGAGTGCCCGAGCACTCAAAATGTACGACGGAAGTTGGAGCTGCCCATGTCTTGATTCGTTTTCCGCGCCCTGCACATTACGGAGTGGCCTTGACGCAGCTGCTGCAAATGCATGGCGCAATTGCCTCAAGTGTGAACCATTTGCTAGGTGAACTGCATGACAGGAGCACTTGGTGCTGATGAGCCACTAAAACAGATGTATATTGCTGAGATACATTCTAAGTGGTATTTTAATACAGAAAAGTACAAAATGAATACACAAAATTGGAAAAAATGATAATAAAATTTATAAAACTTGTATTAAAATAAATAACTAATTGGATAAATATAGAAAACATAAAACAAAAACTATAAAATAGAAATATAAAATAATAAAAAGAAAAAAAAGTATGATAAAGATATAACAATAAATAATTAGGATACAAAAAAAACATATAAAACGATAAAACAACTCATCAAAACTAGATAAAATCAGTTAAAAGCGGCTAAAACACATAAAAACGCATGTAACGAAAACTAGCTCACCATCGTCGAGGCAATCAAAGATCGAAATGAGAAGAAATTATGCATTAAAAAAAGAAAAGAAACACACACTTCACCCATTACCATATTTATCACTCCCGGCCGCTAGAGGCTAGAGACGAGTTACACATCCGCTCAAGAAGCCGATACATAATTAAGCGTTGAGTTGTTGAACAAATTGCGTCCTCCTCGGCTAGCCTGCGTGCCGCACCACCATATTCCTGGCAAATGCATTACGCTTCGCCATCCCTACACAGGAGGCGTTATTGGAAGTGTGATCTTTCACAGTATCGAAGCGAGTGTAACACGTGTTTTCTTTTTTTTCTCCCTCTCCCTTTGCTTTGGTTGGTGTACTTCGTGTAGTTGTGATTTTCTTTTTCCATTTCGTATTCCACTCAGTTCACTTTTCACTTACGCTTTACGCTTCGGAAGCGATAAATTAAACATACGCTTCTTCATCTCTGGTGCGATCGGGGAGTTCATCCCGTTTAAATTAGCTGCGAAAAACAAAACAGGTGACCGCGTGTCGAAGAAGTTGACCGTATGGACGATGGAGTAGAGTTTAGTTTCGACCGTTTAGAAGATTGTCATATTCGATATGTCAGTATGTGGTGTTGTGGATCGAGAGACGTTTATGAGTAGTAACTGTCGGAGCGAATTATATTATTAAAGTCTGTAAAATTTTATGAAGATTAGCCCAGATAAGTACACCTAAACAGAGTGTATATAGACACAAACGTTAGCGCATCTTGGTCGTGGGTGGAAGAACGAATAGCAGAGTATGAGTAAACACTTCACTCAATCTGATGATCTGGTGGACATATGTTTTCCGATCCGCTTATGTCCAGTGCACGTGGTATGGGTGTGCGTCTCCAATCATCCTGATTGCTGCTATTAGCTTTATCAGCGGCAACCTACGGAGCAGCATTGTGTCCTCCAGCGTTCGGCATGTCTCATAAGTCAATAGTGACTAGCAACCCCGTCCAGGGCATTGGACATCAGCGAGCGTCTCACACCTAACTATCCGATGAATCTGAATCCCCGGAAAGGGGCATACTTTCGCGAGCTCATTGATTAATAGACCACACGCTATTGAGATATGTCGGTGAAGATTGATTGCGCTCATTAAAGTGACCGGAGGCTGAAGATATCTCTGTATTTCGTTGCTTCTCCTACTTCTGGAGGTGAAGTCCAATGTTCCGGGATATTCCACACGCTTGGCGATCGGCTCGTGATCGGTATTTGTTTGGACATTAATCATACGGGTGTGTTTGGCTACTGGCATGCTGCCAACGGACCGCTACCGTTAACGGAGATCTGGGAATCTTTTAGGCATTTCTGTATACCCGTTTGCTTTGACATGGTTGTTACGTTTGATGAATAATTCTGTTATCGAATATTGCTCGCTGGCTACCAATTACCGGCCCTTGTACAGATTGATCATTACAAGCTTCTGAGATATGTTAAAAGCAGAAGTCAACTCAAGGTACTTCGAAGATGGAGTACAACTAACAGGTGTCTCTAGAGAGACCAGATGACGTGGGAAGACTAAGACATTGCTAGGAACGATGAAGGGGACACAACGGGATCGGGGACAGGTTAGATGAAGAGTGATGAAAAAGCGGCACTTACTTACCCCGTCCGGCATGCATCCGGTAGGAGGGTGCTTCCGGCTCATGATTTCCATTGCTAACGGCGTACTGGTGATTCTCTTCCGGTGCTGTATTTTGCGAATGTACCATGTTTATGACCCTCGGGATTTCTGGAAGAAGAGGAAAGAATATAGCAAGTGATCTAGGCAATCGCTTAAATGACGCTTCATGCTGAATCTTACTGATGCACGGTGCGATGTGTGAACGACTCTGCTGGTAACCTCTGGCACACCGGTTACAGGTTAGCCCCGTAACGCCATCTTTGCAGGGACACTGGCCCGTTGTGTGGTTGCAGGTTTTACCAGACGATCCAATCGGGTGACAGTCACAAGCTGAAATGGAAATAAGCAATATGTGCTATTAACAATTTAATTCGTAGCGTTGTCGCCCGCTATAGCATTCTGAACAATATTGCCCGAATGAGGAGGACTTCATTATTATCTTCTAATGGTAGTTGGGTTCTATAAAAATGGATTTATTGAATGTCCATCATGGACGGATGGGAGATCAAGTTATTTTCTCTCCTTCACAAATAGCTGTACACATCTGGTTCCCATACTCGTACCATAAAATACCTCAGATGACCACGTCCAGAAGACCTCAGCAAGAAAACCGCTTACATTGAAGGTGTTGTAAATTCCGAACGCAATATAATAAAGAACAAAACCAAAGCTAATACATTTATCGGCAAAACCGCGCATCGGTGTATGTTCGTGCCGAAGGTCTATTAAGTTTTTAACTCGTAGCAAATGGATGCGACACTCTGACCTCCAATCAAGAATAGACGTATATCACGAATGTTCGCCCCAAAAGGGATCGCAACAGCAGGAAAAACAAAAACAATATATGTATAAAGTTTATTTTTATTTGTTTTCTATGTTAATCTACGAGCTACACATTTGAATTCCACTCCCTAACGAGCCATAACGATAGGCTACCGGAGCTACGCAAAGCTCCATCTGGCCCTGTCCGGTGAGTGCCTGTGTGTTTGAGATGGTTCGCTGGCATCTAATAACGAGAACACCCCCCGGAGCATAAATCAGCAGTTTATTGGTTTCTAATACAGATATATCATACCTTAGCCAGGGCACCTTCCCTGACCAAGCAGGTTCTTGTTTAACGCCACGTTGAGAGTAATCGCTTCGTTACTGAGCAAATGGAGTTGCAATATCTCTAGGGGATATGGATTTTTGGGACGACCGGTGTATTGCGTACCTGTTTGCGAAACGATATATAGAGTGCCAACAAAATTTTCGCACAAATATTCTCTTGTGTATAGAAGTCAATTGGATGTTTGCGAGGGTTTTTCTCTGGTACGGTGTGTTAGGTCACTCCCTAGCTCGTAAAGGAACTTACCGGGTACCTTAACATTAGATCAGGATCAATGTGAGCAATAAAACTTTATGAGTTTCCTTGTTGATGATCGGTTGTGCAAAGCTGAGATCCTATCATGCAAAGGGTGTATGTTCAGTGAAGATGACTAGACCTGTTCGATTGCTATTTGGACTGTTTCTTGCAAACTCCAGAGTTAATAGTGTACAAATGATTGAACTTTGCATAAATGCAGGCGTATGGTTGTAATATCCTAAAGAATTTGGAGTCTTATGTAAGCAATCAGGACTGAGATAGAATCAGTAGTAAAAGAGCTTCCGAACTGCAACCAGAGTTGCAGCAGTCTTAACTATTGATATAGAGAAAGAAAACCCCAAAATACAAGAAAACAAACACAGAGCAAACCACCCTCCTGTATAGCTCTACATCTTCGTCGAATCGAACTGTTCATCATACACCCATCCTCTCCTGCATCGTGTCACCCCTCTCCGTGCCCCTAACCGAATCGTTCCCGAAATTGGCCCCCAGGAATGGATGGAATTTATTGATGTTGAAGATATTCCAGTAATTGGTGTAATTTATCACCTCGTTTCTTTCGTTCAGTCAATTTTGCCCACCCATTTTTGTTTTCTCGTTTGCTGGCCGTGTCTCGATATCGTTACAGTAGACGATGGTGGTAGAATGTGTGATATGTCTGGACCATTCTTTTCATGACCACCCTCGTGATCTGTGCCGTGTGTGTGTATGTATGTGTGTCCAGCTTTGCTTTCCGTGCTCCGGTGCCCCGGTATGGAGGTGGACGTGTAGTACCCGTTGAGAAATATACCAACGTTTTTTTGCCACCCCGAAACGCTGCAACACCCAATCACTCGGCACTTGTAATGATGGTTGTAATAAAAACGATATGAAATATATGTTATCGTTATCGCTGATGCTTTCGCATGCAGTCCACAGTATCCGTTCAGCCGAAAGGAAGAGAAACACAGGTTCGGTGGATTACTTTCTGTCTAAAGTTACGAACCATATAACGAAAGAGGTGTCTGGTTGGTTGGGATGGTTCAGGTTGCCATCACCTGGAAGTTCGTCTGATGTGAAGATGTTGTCCAAAAAAAAAGAAAAAGGGTGTCAGTGCATCTCGTTTAGACAGCGAACGGGCGCGACCCCGCGAGATGATTGGTTTCGCCAGTGATCGGACGGGAGATGATCGCAGCATGCAATAATTTATGCTAAGCAGAGTCAAGGAAGATGTTATAAAGGTTTATCGGTAGTAACGGAGATTTTTCTGTTAGAGATATCGGTGTGTCATAATCGAAGCCACCGTGTAGCAATTTGCCTTATCCACTCATGGAAGTGAGGTTAATTTTTTTTTCTTTTGGAGGTAGCCGTCGGATACTTAACAAATCCCGGTGCGAATTCAATTCTTCTTCGTAAACATAATATTGCGTTGGTGATTTACCTTTCCATACGTTCTAGCTTTCCAAAAACGCGTGTGAGATATTTCTCGTTATCGAATCGAATGCAGGCCAACAGTTTCTCTCTAAGTTCTAGCGTCAGGAAAATAGCACGACCATTTATTTGCAGATTTGTCACTGTACACTGACCTGGAAAAGAGCCACACACACACACATACAAGAAAACAAACCGACAAGAAAAGGGTAGCTTTTGCGAGAATGCCCATAATTTTATCCACCACACAAATTATCGTTTTCTTTCTTCCAACCTCCAGACTAAAAAAACAATTTCCAGCATGTTCAGCTACAGCGCAAGAGCGAGAGAGAGAGAGAGAGAGAGTAGTCACTTTAAGCTGCCCCAAGAGTCATGGGCTGCTTCCATTGATCACCTCAGTTGCCACCTTCGCTCCGGCTTCGACAGGATCCTCGTGCTAGACTTATGCATCGCATGAAATATTTCAAGACTTTCCATCCTGTCTTAATCTTGACCATAAATAGGAAGCTTAACTCTTTTTGCTACTTCATGCTATGAGCGATATGCCCGAGGGTGTGGGGAGAGGGTAGAACTCTGCAGAGAAAGCTAGCACAGGGTGAAGAGAGCAACAAGGAAAGGATTTAGTAGTCCGTGTACTCCACGACCAGCTAGCAATGGAAGCAAACTGAAACAACAATGTATTAAGACACGGTAGAAAAGATCTCCTGCAGTGTTTTGGGTTTGAAGGAACGTTGGTGGGAAAGCATTCCACATTTTTATTTTATTAGAATGTTAACTACAGTAGATAACGAGATCATTTCCGGCTACTAGCGAATGCTGATGGTTGTGGAAGAATTTGAATGTGCTTATCAAACGATATCAACAGCATGGTGGGCAAGGAGATGAAGAAGAAGAAAAAAGTACACGATTCCATAGCATTCCCCAACACTAATCGATTTGTATTCGGCTCGTTGATGTCGAAGATTAAACTCCTCTACCCATCTATACACTTCTCCAGCTCACTGCCACACATTCCGTTAGCAGAGCGCTCTGCCACGGGGTTTTTGGCCCCGGAATCACAACACTGTGATTAATAAATTTAAATCGCGCAGAAAAGTATGCAATCTCCCCAGCAAGGAAAATCAATTACCACCCTTAGGTGATGCGGACGGAAGGTATGGAGCAGTACGCCCGGTCGAACATCCTGCTTCGAGGCTTTTTTGAAGTTCTGTCCCGACGATGGGAGCGGGCGTGATACTTACTCGACCGTGCAGAAATAATGAAATCAGAGGCACGTCTAATGTACAAGCGTACGACGTAACGTAAACGTTTTACACACCGAATGGAAGGAATCCAAATCCACCGAACCCTGTAACCATGTTCGGTTCGTAAATAGCAAGAGTTGTACATAAATCTACAGCAGCTTAGCAAGAAAGAAGCAATAACAAAAAAAATACATCCACCCAAGCACACAGCATCGTCGTCTTTCACATTGATTGATTCACGGTTTGTAACCTTCCTGCTATTTTAGCACGCCGTTGCATGATGTGCTGTACCGGAAATGTCACAAGCGTACGCAATCCGTGAGCTTATCTGACGTGAGTTACTGGCTAATTTTTGGGGTTAAGTGTGAGACTGTTTAGTGGGTAATTTGAAAAATTAGTCAGCTCGTAAATCGTGCACCGGAAGTGGCCCGCTTTACCGCAGCCCTGGTAAAGCTACGTGCGAAGAAGGAACAGACCTTCGGGAACGTTTACGTTTGTGTATATATTTTAGCATGGTTTTATTGCACGCTTAACCCGGGTTTAAAATGAACACATTGCTGGTACTAGCAGGCATCTTGTAATTCTTTTACCATACGTTACGCCTACTTGATGTATGGTTGGTGTGTCGAGTAATAGACATTAAATTAATTAAAACAATTGTACTTCTTTCTTCTCAGATATTTATGATGGAGAAATAAAAAGCATCTCTGGATAGCGGTGCACACTACGGCGTAGAATAATTATTTGTAAAATCTCTTGTGAAGATAGGTTGCAACTTCTACAACTCTATGGACTTTAGTTACCCAATATTGAGCCTAAGAAGAAGCGAAATGACAAAATTAATAGTCAGTCAGATCAGTAAAAGATTTTGAGGAAGATATGAAATAGATGCTCAGAGAAATAGTATTAAGTTGTTTGAAGATATAAGAGCACTTATGACTGATATTAAAATTCTGATAATTGAAGAAAAAGGATGACTCTTCATAAAAAACCTGGAAATTGAGGTATTAGGGTACCTGGAAATTCAAAACTACATTAGCTAGACTTGATCAGAATAGTGAACTAATCAGATTAAAAAGCACCAAAGGTATCTTGAGCATCCTTGAATTTCCGATTTCCTAAAGTATTCAAAGACATTCTTAGACAAGTTTAGATGAAGTTAGGTTGCAACAGTATAACAACTATTGACTTTAGTACCCAATTTTGAGCATAACAAGAAGCGATATGACAAAATCAACAGGAATCAAAGTTTTTAGTACAAAAGGAAAGGGATCCTTTGAGAAATTGTGTTAAGATGATTGAAGATATACATAAGAGAACTTATGAGTGATATAAAAATTGGAGATTTGAAGAAAAAGGATGACCCTTCATAAAAAACCTGGACATTGAGGTATTAGGTTTCCTGGAAATTCAAAACTACATTAGCTGGACTTGATCACAATAGCGAACTTACCAGAGTAAAAAGCGCTAAAGATATCTTGAGCATCCTTGAATTTCCGATTTCTTGAAGTATTCAAAGACACCCTTAGACAACCTTATGGTTAACGTCTGAGACCTTCATAAGTAATTCGAATACCCACAATCCATTTCAACTTCTTCCAGAGTGTTGCCAGATTCTACCAGATACCGGAAGTCCTTACTCCGATTCATGTCTTGTATACAGACTGTTTCATCCATTAATCAGTCAGATTGATTAAAACCATTTCCGGTGCAGGTCACACTCGTTTATGCGATTTCTTGCGCTGTGTGTGTTTTTTTTCTTTGCTTTTCACACCGAAATCTGCGATCCTCCCTAAATCAACTGTGGCTGAATCTTAATTTAAACTGCATTACCTGAGCATTGTTCATGTTCTGACGCTCGGTGCGTGGGCGTAACGACAAGGCTTCCCAGTGCGTTACGGAACAAGACAGTAAAGAATGGGTGTCTCGCCAGTGTCTCAACCAGAACAGGTTCGCACCGGGAGTGTTCATCACCGAATTTGATACACCGACCCGTGGACGCGGGCGGGAGTTCCTGCTGATGGTACACCAAGGCAACAGGACCAGCGATCGCGAAGTCGCCCGGAGTCGTAAATTGTGCTCCAATTATTTATGCACTGTATCATCTTGAAAAAAAAAAACACCGGAACTGTTCGTACAGTTCCGCAACCGCTGCATGTGCGAGGCAGGGTGGCATTGGTTTGTGTGGGTTTTTGTGTTCGATTGTTTGTTTTGTGCTTTCTTTCTGCTGCGGCAAAACTGCGTCAGGGCCGTTTTCGCACGAACCGGTAAGCACGATCCCCACGGTCGTATTTACGTTTGTTCTTGGTGTGTATTTATCGGCTGCCTGCTTGATGCTAGCGGATGCCAAAAATAATAGTTGATCACTGCTTATTTTTCTGCTTTTATAGCATGTTAGCGGTAGTATTTTTATAGCAAAAAAATTAAAAGTATAGATGACCCTGAAAACTTATGTTTTGAGTAAGAATTTAATTGATGGAAGAACAAATTTATTTTGTAAAAATAATTTACTCTACACAAGTATATCCAGTATATACAAGTAATATAAAAATATATATTAATATATATAAATAATAGCAAAAAAACAAATTACGCTTAAAAATTGGTCCAATTAAATTTAATGTAATGAACAATCTCAGCTTAAAAAAATCATTATAAAAATAAAGTGGCCAAAAAAAGATCGATTTGAGGGATGGAACGTGTGAGTTGTGAGAATCATCAACATATGATAAGCACTTCATTCACCGTTATTGAATCGTTCACATAGACAATGTATCATAAGTTAGCACACTTCAGCCTATTTCCGAGGGGTAAACGGTAGCAGAAATTCGTTATTCAATCATGCTTCTTCCTTCCTTCTTTGCACCTTTGCTCAAACCCTGTTTAGCTTCCCCCCGGTCCCCAAAGTCCGCACAGTTTAAAGTGAATAGCAAATCCTTCCGGCGAACATAACCGGGAAATATAAATCGACCCCGGAGATAGAGAGAGAGAGAGCGAGAAAAAAGTAAATAAGTGTTGGTTAAATTATTTGAGAAAACAACTCGTCTTCCAGCAGGCCAGAACAGATAAATAGAAACCGTAGGAAAAATCTACAAACGCTTTGCATCCTCTCCTCCACCTCCCTCCGCAAATTGAGCGTTGGTGGTGGTGGTGAAATAAAGGAAAATCCATCAAAATAACACCGAGCAGGGATTTGCATCATCCGGTATTCGGTTCAGGTTTTTCGCATGCGAGAGCGATTTGCCGAAGGGGGAAGTTATCGGTACGGAGTACGGGTTTTGAAGCAACAGCGAAAGAAAAACGCTCGTGTGCGTGAACGATTTTGTTAGCATTCGTTTGAAGTCCTTTTGCCAGCCGTTGGCGGAATGTGCTGTGTTTCTTTTCCTGAGGTGCGTTTCTGTTTTCCTTTTTATTGGAATGGGCAATTTCAGTGTGATGGATTTATTCCCCGTGCTTCCTACCTTCTGCAGAAAAGAGTTTAAGAACGTGCCAGAAGATAGTCAGCGGAAGGGCGGAAAGGAAGGTGTACAATTGTACCGTGTGTCGTTATGTTACGTGCACGAAATGGAAGTTGGTATTGGTATTTACTGAGTTTGCTTGAGGACTTTAAAAACTTTACAAACGTCATCAAGAGATCCCGCCGTATAATGCTAAAAGCAGTAACAGTGCTTTTTACTATTAATTTTAAACATACTCCCCACGTAAGCTACTCCAGAAACCTTCAACCCAGTCGTTTCATCTTGAAGTCTCCAACTCCATAATCCTGGACAAAAAAAAATCTGTCACGAAAAGTTTCTTCCCGCTTTTCCACCAGGAGATCTCTGTTAGGAGTTTATCGCACGAGCGAAACAGCTTCCCAATTCCTGCCCCAAACTCGATGTTTCATGTTCCCTTGTGCTGATTTTTTTTTTGGCGAGTTCATGGTGCATTCCAAAGGTGTGGAAGTCTTCGGGGCACTCCGGTTCCGCCTTAAGTCTGAGCCGAAACCACGGACGAATACCGACGCAGCTTGGTGCGAGGTTATAGTTGAAGGCTGCGAATGTGATACTTTTTCATGCCTTAACGCACACATGAACTCGTTAATGATGGTAGGCATTTCTGCGTTATTTTTTGCACCCCGCCTATACCTCCTCCTGTCTTGCCGGTTTACTCTTCCCATCTCTTCCCATCTGTCCAACGCAAAAAAAACCCATGAATGAATCGAGTCAATCTAGGAAGGACAATTTCTGTGCGCTCAATTTGTGTTACGCATCCGGAGTTTTGTGTGTGTGTGTGTACCGAGCCCACGGTACACGTAAAAAGGGGTGTTTATCGGAGTGGAAGGGGAGAGTTTCCCTTTATTGGGGAGGCTTTTTGGAGGCGACGATTGAGACAGACCGGTTGGTTTACTTTGTACGGGGGTTTTCTTGTTGGGAAGGGCGTACGGTTGGAGCATTTTAACGAGATATGGTTGTCGAGTTTTTTTTTTTGCTCACCCTGTATTGTCACGAAACACTGGTCCGAAAGTCCATCCATTTCCTGTTGCGTACGGATCATTTGCTTTGATCTGGAGTTTAACCGACGGTTTATTGGTAGATGGTAGATTTGGGAACTCTTTCGCCAAACATTGATTGGTTTCCGAGGTTTAGCAGTAAATGACAAGTTATTGTTTTCGTGGGAATGGATCTATAGGAGTTCTAGCTTACTCTTAGTAGATAGAGTTGGAATTTTGTTTCCCTAGTTTCAAATACATTAAGGAAGCAATATCCAGAATTTCCTGCGATATCTTGAGCAGAGATATTCTGGACATCCTTGAACGACTTCCAACTTCTAGCTAAAAAATATATTCAAATTTTGAAGACCATCCTTTGAAGAATTTGAAGAATCCTTTATCACTGATTTAGACCTATCTGGAATAGGAAATATTCAAGAATTGAGTACTTCAAGAATTGCCAACAAAACTTAAAGAGTTCCAATAAAATGTCTGTTTACAGCATAGACGTTTTACACGTGAAGAGACAGTTTCAATATCTCAGATAGTATAACTATATTATTGAGGTATTATTGATATAATAATTATTTGTAGAAAAGATCCTTTAATGCATGCGAATGCGTTATCAAATATTATCAATTAATCATATTTATTTTAACACATTTAAGTTTTTATTAAAATCATTTACATGATACGATTAATGGTATAATTCCACGTTGTTTGATTTGAACTCAGCATAATTTAAATATTAAATACAAAACAAAATGTAAGTAGCATTACCGTTCCCAAAAACCCCAAGCAGTATCTTCAACCATGTGTGAGTATACACAGCAGTATAAAGGTATTAGACGACCTCAGCGATGAGTCTATCCATTTTTCTCGCACTCTATAGACTGTCTGAGTGTCCTAGCTGTTATCCCCTTTCAGTTCTATTTGTATTCATTGTGGGAAAAGTAATAAAAGAGATTCGTTTAAGTATCTGCATGATAGGAGTAGATATAAACGCACCACAGCTCGTATGTTATCTACAAACAACCCCTGTATGCAGCACGATCCCTTTTTTCCATTTCGCTTGATTTTCATTATAGATTCTCGTTGTTTGGCGCTACACCCATCCACAGCCACAATGATTTTGCATATCTAGACAACTTTGTACAACTTGGAAGGATAACCCAGGGAGTACCTTATCGCCGAATCCTGACTGTTTTTTTGTGTGTGTGTGTGGGGAAACACGTACTCCTTCCCGCACATACAAATAGAAAATAGAAAAAAAAATAACATAAACAAAACAAAGAATGTGACTTTCGTTTCGGAATAGGCAGAAAACAAAAATTGACACATAAAACCCATGGAGCACCTTGTCAACGGTAACGTCTGTATCTCTGGTTGTCTGGTTGAGCCGGCTATAAACTGTAGGAAACCAGTCAGCCGAACGAGGAACACCAGTGCGTACGGCTATAACGTTGACGAAATACTCTGGGGACACATTGCATCTCTGGACGAGCGTGCGTTTCGATAATGAAAGTACGCCATAAAGGTCGGCTCGATTCACCTTTTCTCCCAGTGTTTGGTTTGGTCTGAGGGGTGAGTCGTAGACCTATCGGGCGCACAATTCATCCGGGGGTTTTTGTTCGATGGTTTTTGTCCGTGCATGTCAAGAAGCCGGTATCCATAACAAGTCATGGAAGCTTACGAATGCTATTGCCGGTTCTGTCACGAGTTTCGAAGAACGAGCAGCGCATTAAATGTTAGCTGCTGGTCAAACGTACGATGTAGAGCCTATGGCACACTGGGGAATTTTCAAGTATGTGACAGCTCGAACTAACTGGGCTAGGTCCCATTTTCTGTGCCGTTGGAAGGAACTGGTCCAGCTTGGACTAATTCAATTTCAGTTGGAATTGAAAATCTTTCATAAAATCTTTGTCAGCTTGCTCCAGCCGATGGACGCATTTTTTGCGTACGTCAGCTTATCTAAAGTGCGAAACTGCGTACAACTATTCGCACACATGTGTACGTCACATCCGCCCAACGCATGTACATCATCCCAGGAATGTATCTTCGTACGGGCATAATCGGCAAATCTCACCTCACACTTGGTTGCGGCGGTGGAGTCTTGCCACGATTTAGATTATCTTCCCCAGATGCAAGAAGCTGGTACGGTGCACCAATCTTGCCGAATGGACGACCCCCACACCGAAAAGCTGCAAGTGTCCGGACCGGGACACCGTGTATTAAATCAAAACATACCTCCATGTACACTGGCGGAGGCCGCACACGTTGTCCGATGTCCGAAGCTGGACAACGAAGATATGGGGAATTTCCGAGACGGTGAAGGAGGCACAAGAAAAAACACTTTGCTACTTTCAAGCAAAATTTTTGCAACCAGGTAGCTATAATAGCGATGATGATGTTGATAGCAATATCGCTGCTGGGCTAGTGACGGGGCAGTACACCGAGTACTGTACCGCTCTGCCACGGCAGAACGAGAGACAGAGCGCTTGGTGTTGGTGTTGGCCATGTATCCATGCAATTGAACCGGACCCGGGAGTCGACAACCAAACGACCCCGCCGGCACTTGGGAAGCGCATGTACATTAAAAATTATTTAATGCGATATTTTGGTGCAGCAAAGTCATAAATATTTTCACTCCTTCTTCGCTAGCGCTTGCTGCCAAGCCGTATACTGTACGTTTCGCTGCAAGCGTTGGAGGTTAGGTTTGCGACCCGAAACTGCAGGAACACGTGACGGAAGCAAAAGGTGCGAGAATACAGCGCGTCCAGAAACGAGAGAAACGAGAGTGAAGTTTTCTTGCCTGTTGCCATTTTGCTAATGTTGTTGTACATCTTGAAGGATGGGTTAATGGGTGTTGCTTCAACCTTATGAGATGCCTTTTTGTTACAACGATTTCTGAAGATATTGAAAAGTGACTGATTTTATTGCTATTATAGCACATGGTTTTGGTAGTAGTAGACATTGCGAGTCTTTCTGGAGGTTAAATCCTCCAATAAATAAGACCTTTGTAGACAATGTACGCTTGGAAGGATGTTCAGGAATTTGTAGTACAAACTGCTACACAAAACAATGTAGTAACCTTAACAATAATTCATGGGCAATTCGGTACACCCCCCCCAGTCGAGAGTATAGTCGACAAAGACCCCATTACTGGGGAAGATGTCCGAGCGGCATGGAAGCGATACTCGTCCAAACATTGGAAAGTGCTAAGTACACCTGGACATCTGCTAGAATATTTATAAATTCATTACAAAACTCCCATGTCGTACCATAAATCGAGCGTGTTACCTCCTGCGTTGATGTTCACAGGTGCGGTTTATCTAGTGGTATCGTTCGATCGAAACAAAAACCTCCCAACACACCATTACCGGGCATAGTTTGTAACCTCCACAAAGTGTAGGCTTCTGGGGCGTTTTTTTTTTATTTGCTGTTATAACACTTCCGTGTGAAACGGCGCATCAATTGCAGTCCGATCGATTAGCGCACAAGTTGACAGATTCATTTCAAACCGTTCATCCATTAATGAGGACAACAATTAAACTGACCAATCACACCGATTGTCAGCTGCGGTATGTTGCGGCTTCCGGTGGCCGATGTGTTCCAAGCGTCCAGAAGAATGTGATTTTCCACCGTATTTATGTGAAGTGCTTTCCTCAAACTTTTGCTCTCCATATCGGCGGACCGCTGCTGGCAACAATGCCTTTTTTGGGAAACCATCTTTCCTGCCAGTGTATCCCGGCAAGACGATGGACAGCGTACGGTAGACGGGTGAACAATTAAAATTCAATCATTTGCAAAGCGCGCTATGGTTCCCGGTAGCCTCCGGTAGCAATAAGTGCGCCGTACCAGCCGAACGTCGGTGCGTGTATCTGTCGGTGGCTTTCCCATTCCTCCCTTCGGCCAGGGAAGGGGGGAGGAAAACGTTGGAACCAGTGGAAAACTCTTGATCTGGCTCGTAATTCCGGGATCCAGGTAGTTTTTGGTCCTGGTAGCCCGCCGCAGGCTGTATGCTTTTTGCATGCCGTTATCGGCTTTTACCGATCCCGACGATGCACGAATCTCGCCAGGACCTGGTGAAATTAAATTTTGGGCTTATCATCTGCCCCGCGGCCATGCTAGACGGCAACGGCGTTTCGTGAAACGGTTTCACGATGAGACTCTAACTTTACAGTGTTTGCCGTACGGCCACTCTAGGCCGAAACGTTCGTTTGACAGTTCTTTCAGCAATCTGACAGATGGCATATCACATACGCTATTCGGGAAAATTGAACATACGTATTTTCAGTTCTTCAGTAATGTTTGAAAGTACCTCCAGAAGTAATTGTTGAGAGATAGTTACGTTTTTGCAGTTTAAGCTGACTTTAAGCGGTTCTCTCTTTAAAATGGACAATACAATTGAAAAATTGCACATACACATTTTCAGTTCTTCAGTAATGTTTGAGTCCAGAAACGAAGTTCTGGAGTTATCTCCAGAAGTAATTGTTGAGAGATAGTTACATTTTTGCAGTTTAAGCTGACTTTAAGCGGTTCTCTCTTTAAAATGGACAATACATTTGAAAAATTGGACATATATATTTTCAGTTCTTCAGTAATATTTGGAAGTATCTCCAGAAGTAACTGTTGAGAGATATTTTTTTTGCAGTTTAAGCTGACTTTAAGCGGTTCTCTCTTTAAACGTTATCATCAGCAGTGAAGCGTACGTTCGGGAAAGGAAAATGCAAAATAGCTATTGCGGTTCAATAGTGATAATGGTTTTATCGCATTTTCGCTTGATGAAGTTTGGAAAAATTCACCAATCGGAACATCTCGCCCTGTTGTTCTATCCGATTCGACTAAATAGATTTTAATCACCATACCGCACACACACACGCTAGTTATCATCCGATTCGAGCTATCAGACATTCGCCGTACCGTACTTCGACGACTTCAACCAAAAATCCAGTAACGAACAAACAGTCTGATGACCTCGAGTCAACACCAATCCGTCCAATACATTCATCGGCAATACTGGCTGGTGCGGATAGATACGGAAGATCCCTTCCCATGCCTTCATACAGACAGCCTGCACGAATTACCCTGGGCCTTTTGCTGTTTGCACGTTCGTGCATGCGTACGCAATAAAGCACAACACATTCCGGGCACACTGGTAAAACAAATTTCGAAGGCCAACTCCGCCATACGGCCGAACCCGGCATACCAGACCACCGTGCCACGTTCAATGCAGTCAATGCCTGCGTACCACAGCCGGTCCACGACAGATTTGTAGCTGATGCACTGGGACGCGCCGGTTGTTTGTTTGTTTGTTTCGTCCATTTGTCCGATGCTCTCTAATGTTGATATGATCCGAAATTATGCCCTTGAGCAGGGCGGGCAGTACAAAACGCTTCGTCAATATATCGCACCCCCCCCGGTCCCCAGTCCACCGTCCACGTTTTCGACACGCTCACCAAACAATTACGTTTGAAGTTCCTGATCCTGAAGGCAGGACAGACGATTTGGTTGTGATGCTGGCAAATGTGCTGTGCGCCTTATCGTACCGCTGGGCACTCTTATCAGGTAGACCGTTCTGGGATGCGTTAACTTTTATCCCTTGCCTAATGTCGTTTGTGCACCGCACGCTTGGTAGGGACTATCACGTCCACCCCGGGGCAGGATGACTGCTCAATTTCAAACGTAAGTTCTTATTTCGTACACGTCTCTGTACGATCGTTGTGTCGCACAAAAAAAAAGCCTATCGAACCGACTCAATTTGCAACTAAGGAAACATTGTCTTCTCACTCCCTGGCAGCTCTGGTTACAAGCGCTAGTAATGCTCAGTCGAGACTAATACATGGATGTATTAATTTGCTTTTAAAAGATTTAATATATTTTTTCTCTATATTCAAATTAAAAGTGAGCTCTGCTTATAACCTAACTTCACTCCAAGTCCAACCAAGAACAACCAAGTTGTCTATATAAGTGGTGGGACCTGTTAAGGGGTCATATATTAAGAGTTATGATGTGAATAAGTCACATCATTTGAAGAACAGTTTAGTAGTTATGCAGCTTAAATGTTTGAATTATAAAGTTTAGATAAAACAAAGGGGAGGCCCCGTGGTGCATATGATAAACCGCGCCGGTCCACACGGCAGGACCGGGTTCAAATCCCATCCGGACCGTTCCCCCGTAGCAAGGACTAACTATCCGCCTGCGTGGTAAAATAAGTCTAGTAAGTTAGAAATGGCCGGCGTGACCTGTAAGGTCGTTAAAGCCAAGAAGAGAGAGAGAGAGAGAGCTCATAACCTAACTTTAATCCA
Organism: Anopheles longipalpis; assembly: GCA_016170015.1. Lineage (NCBI taxonomy): Eukaryota > Metazoa > Arthropoda > Insecta > Diptera > Culicidae > Anopheles > Anopheles longipalpis. The sequence continues at coordinate 13,405,926 of CM028102.1, forward strand.
AGTCCAACCAAGGACAACCAGTGGTGGGACCTGTTAAGGGGTCATATATTAAGAGTTGTGATGCGAATAAGTCAAATCATTTGAAGAGCAGTGAAGTAGTTATGCAGCTTAAAGGTTTGAATTATAAAATTTAGATAAACAAAGTATACAAATGCCAGAAAATCGTATTTTCGCTAGATATTGTTGGAAGAACTACGCATCTTTTACGATTTAATATGAAGTCAAGTTGAATACGAACCAATGAATTGGACTACGAACCAAAATCCTTCGAACCGGACGTTCCATTTCGTATTCCCGGTACATTTTCATAGCTATTTAAAACGGAAACAGCACACCCCAAAATGAATGGGTTTTCCCACATGCAGTGGGTGTTGCGTGCTAAAAATACCACAGCTTCTTAGACGCGAGACGAGATCGGCAACCTTTTCGGGAAAGCAAACATGGTAGCGGCTTAACAGCCGCATCCATAATTCATCTATAATCACTGGTCAGCCCCGTCAAGGAATGGAGGGTGGATAAAGCTGACAGACATAATAACGGTCCGGCACAATACGCCGTCCCTAGCCCCGAAGAAACAAGCATTCAAGTTGTGGTTTTTCGGAAAGGTTTCTACGGTCGAATTCTTGGTGAAGTTGGGTTTACACGAGCTTTTGCCTAGACCGCCAAGTCCTTCAAAATGGAGTTGTTTTTTTGTTCTGCTTTTGGAAGGAGTTTAGTTATCGGAAATGTTCTAGAAAAGAAATTTAAATACTCATCTAGCTACCATATGCTATCGTTTAACCATAGCTTTAGGGTGATTTATTTCCCATTTTATATGCTCACCATCGGCCTATGTCAGTTCGTCAGTCACAAAAGCTAGAAATTGTAGCAAAGATTCCCTCATAAAAATGCTCTCCAGTTTTGGCGTGGGTTGAATGAAGGATGTCGAATTTTGGTTTTTCCACCCTCCATTTTACTCATGCTCTCATGTTTGGAGAAAAATGAGTCGGAAAGGAAAATGCAGCCAGACGTGAAAACGTGCCCGTATCCAAAAAAAACCCCAAACATTGGGCAATCCTCGTCCTCGGGATGTGAATGTAGAATTTCTGATTTCGATGAACTGCTACCTCTTCCCTTTCCCACTCCCCCCAAAAAAAAAGACGAGAAAATGTGCTAATGAAACTGACGGAAGAAACCGAAACGGTGAAGCGTAAATTGAAAACGTCCTGCCGGGGCCGAAGTAACAAATCGGAAAATTGCTTCGAGTGTGAAGGTTTTTTTCCTCCCCCGCGCGTAAAACCTCCCCTTGCTCGGTGCAGGGTTTTCGGTAATGAAAGCTTCCCTCTTTGCTGTGTTGGTTGGAGCGAAAAATTCAACAATACATTTAACGCGCCCGTACCGATGATGGATGGGTGCACGGTGGGACGGAAAAGCAACGCAAAAAGCCCTGGGTGCTAGCCTGTCTATTTTCCGCCAAAATCCAAAAAAAAAGTAGAGAGAAGGTGCCAAGATCGATGGTGGAAGGTCTAGGGTTTGTGCTGCGGCAGAAAACACACCAGCGCATCGAGCGTGGTGATGAATTATTAATAATCTTCAGAAAGAAATTACTTTCGAGCGGAAAGAAGACCCACCACCGGAAATCCGGAATCTTTTTTCTTCCCGGGGAACGCACACCGTGGCCCACTTCCTGGGCCGGTCTTGTGATGTTTGCCAAGCGTACTACCGGTTCGGCGGTGATAGAAGTCGAAAGCGTACTACCGGGGACTGGAGGAGTGCTTCAGCGCAACCAAGTCAATCAGTTAAAGAGCGTTAAAGTGGAGATGGTGGGAGATTTATGAATTTCTGCTATGATAGACTTTAACAATTACAGAAACTGAAACTGAAGAAAATGGTTCCGAAAACTTGGTCCCGCGATGCGTTACCAAGGAATTGTAATCAGGAAGATCCGGACATGCGAAATGCCGTAGTATTCCGGTGTCCTTATGAACTTCAAGGATTCCACCACTCTATCCACAATGTACATAAAGCGCGGCAAGATAAACTACACCAATAAATAAACCGCGGTATCGCGATAAGTATGCCAACAGACGAATTTGTCACCTTTCCGTTGGTTGCATTTGGCAAGGAATTCAAATTAGTTACCGATTATGGCAACACGTACGCTTGCAAAAAAAACAACTCCCCAATGTGTAGGCTTCACAAAGAGTGTTCGTAAACACAAATGGTGGCTCCCAGTATTGGATTTGCCGTGCTGCCGGTGAGAAATGATTAATAGGGTACGTTCGGCGGAACCGTGTGCGAACATTGTCGGCTATCACGCCTGAGACAGACATCATAAATCTTCATTAAATTATGTGATCTGATGAAATTTCGTTTTCTTCTACATCGGAAAGCATATGACGGGAGAGGCGATGAGAAGCTGACGCAGAAATGAGCATTGACAGCAACAATTTGCAAATCTTTTTTTTTTTTTTTGCACAAAGATAGTTGGAAACTAACGAATTTGAGGTTTCAATTAATGTTGAAGAATTATCTAAGATGTGAATTGTCTAAGATGAAATGTATGTATTGGAACAGAACCTGCTACTTACCTTTGCAAACCTTCCGGTGGCTGATTGGTTTAGTTGCGTCCCGGTAGTAACCCTCCCGGCAGTAGTGACAGTGACGTCCAGTAGTCGCATGACGGCAGCTTAGACACACGCCACCGGATATCCGGCCGGACATCTTGTACAGCTCCATGTTGAAACGGCAGCGGCGTGCGTGTCCGTTACAGTTGCAGGCTGGTTTTTAATGTCGACAATAGGGAAGACCATCCGGAAATGAGAGTAAAAATGAAACGATGCATGTGAGATTAGCAGAGAATGGATACGTTTTGGGAGTTGAAGAGATATAAGAGTCTCGCGTTTTTTTCCCTCAAGAACAACACCGATTGGAGCATCCTCAGAATTGTCGTCTAAAGTCACTAGCGAGATCTGCCACCCGAAAATAGACCTCGCAATACGTGATTCAACGGCTCTTGTCCGGATTAACCATTCCTTACTGGTCAAAGTGAAGAAAACGAGGCATACCCAGACGTAGCTGTAGCACCTGAAAACTCTGGATACAACGCCACCACCCGTAAGCCAAAAGCCAATGAGTCAAACAATGTTTCCCTCCGATAGGGAAAGGTGTGTAGGCTTTTGGTCGCTATTTAATCTTTAATTTCCGTAGCGAGACTCCGGAAAGAGCTGCCCTGGTGACGCACCCAAAGTTCCGACACCGACGCACACTTCGCTCAAAGCCAAAGGAGTCGCTCACCAGCGGATGAAGCGGGCGGGTGTTTTAAATTATTCATAGTAATGCACCCGGGGAATGGTACGAAGATGATGTGCCCTGGGAACGCTTTTTGAAACTTCCGTAGATTTGCACGCAAACGGACAGGGGTAAAAGGGGGGAGGAGGCGGGGTCGAAGTACAAAACAGCGGTAAAGAGCAACTGAACACCGATCCGTAGAAACAAAGCCGACCGGGTGACGGTTGCGTTGCTGTGACAGATTCGTTTGTAAATAATAATTATTTCAGCAGTAATGGCAGCGTAACAAATGAGAAAAGCGCGTCCAACATTGTAGGGGTGGGTTGCAACAATGTCAGGAAAGCAGGAAGCAATGTTTAAGTGTGTATGTGTGTAATTCGTCTCGATTATATATTTTTTATGACATATCTGTCACAGTAAGTGAAGAACTCCACGTAATGTACTCTCAAACAAAAACGCTTGCCCACCTACGCTCCAGTGGAAAGATTCTGAAAGGTACTACCGAGAAAAGAGGAGTTCAGGAATCGAATAAATAATGCCAATTTGTGCAGAGTGTATCACAACATCTTCATTGTTGTTGTGTTTTGCGCCATTCTGACAAAACATCTCAATGTTTCTATTTATCATACCAACAAGAAGAAATGGTAGGTAAGACCAAATCTGAGGGCATTCCTCCAACAAAGCCAAGGATCTCTTTCAAGACTGGGCTGTGCTGTGATTCCCATGGGCTATTTTGTACGCTAGCCTGAATTTCTAATGGATCTGATATAGTTCACCAGGTACCTTGAGAGTTCTTGAAGAGCAGTATCTCTATGCAGTGGAATACTTTCTCCAAGGTGGACCATTCCCCAAGTCCTACCTTCGCAATCAAGAGTTCCAACAGGAGTTCCTGATATAAATTGATGTTAGCGTCCAATACTCTCGTCTCGACACCTGTTGGAGCGTCGCAGTGGAATACAAAATTTAGAAATCTCACTCAATTAGGACAAATCGTATTCGCAACAGATACGGCAAAATGTGCAGAAAACATCCCACCGCAACGGCACAACGCCCGCGGTGAGTGTGGAAGAGTCCGCAATGTTGGGCGATGTTGGGAGCAGCTAAATCAAAATCGGCCCCCGGACGGTACGTTAGCGAAATCTCACGATGAGTTGCTTTAATTCAAATTTAAATGCAAAAAGAGGGAAGAAAAAAAAATACCAACAACAACGGCTCGTACCGATCGTTTGCGGTCGTCTTGGAGTGGATGGTGAACGAACGATTGAAACGATGCGGTGAGTTTAATCAAGATAAATGGTCACACGATAATCTTCTCATTTGAGCCGTGCCTCCTACAAAAAGGCGTCTGTGCTGCTGTTCAAGATTTCTCCCCGCGGTGACCTGTGCGGATGTGTGTTTGTATGTTGATGCTCTTCTTACAATAAAGTACCGCGTGCGAGGTATTTTGGAGTAAAAACGTCAAGAGGCCCTCGCATCAGATATACTGCTGTTGTTTGTTGCCTTTGGACGGTTTATGAAGCCGAAGGGAGGTGACGGTGGGTTGTTGTGTTTGTTTCTCTCACTGTATTGTTGCTACAGCTTCAAAGTATCGCATCGCTGCGATACCGCCACCGGCTTATCCGTCTCCATGACAGTGCGTGGTACACA
>CM028102.1:13410869-13428137 GCA_016170015.1 Anopheles longipalpis
TGGGTTGTTGTGTTTGTTTCTCTCACTGTATTGTTGCTACAGCTTCAAAGTATCGCATCGCTGCGATACCGCCACCGGCTTATCCGTCTCCATGACAGTGCGTGGTACACAGCCCATACGAGATCGTTTGCCGGCGTACCTAATTTCAATTAAAAGATGTTTGTTTTTAGAGCGGGGGCCTCGGCTATACAGTTCGCTCGCATTGAGGTGTGATTGTTGGGCGCGAGGCTTCGCATACCCACGAAAGACGTGGGCCAGATCTGGTGGATGACGAGTTTAAGGCATTATAATGGACGACGTTGGGGAATGATGATGATGATGAAGCAGCTTTTTGCGGTATGTGCCACTCACTCGGTTGCTCCAGATCCTTCGTAACGTCAGCAGGTGGCACATGCTCTTCGCCATGTTCGCTACGCTATTAGTGCACAGTAACCAAGGCACCACTTCACCACTTACAAACCCACGGTAACTCCCTGTCCCAAGGTCCACCCATCTGTGAGGAATCATAAAAAAAACGTGAGCTCATTTCAAACGTGACCACCCAATAATGGTGTCACTATGATACGTTTAATTGTAATTTGGTGATGTTTTCTTTCGCTAACGCTATTCACCACAGCTTTTGCCGTATTTGAAGCGTATTGCGTACGTCCAATCATTTTCTCGGCAAGTTAACATGGCTCAGTTGATTATCTGCCTTACGCAAAACTAATGTGGTAAAGAGAACCAGGATGGAAAGCGTCTTCTTTGTTACATCATTTAGCTTCATTTATCGACTTTTATGTCATGTGTGAAATCAGCTACTGTTTTCTTGTTTTCTTTTTTAATGTTTTTTTAATTAACGATGTAGTATGTTCATTAATACAGCTTATTATGTTTGTTACTCCATCTTATTTTAGCTTTATTCAATTGCTTTATATGTTTTAAGATTTGAATAATTCATTTTTCTTCTTATTGATGTATTTTTATGTACAATTATAATCTTTTGTATGTTAAGGAATTTTGTTACGTTTTAATTAAAAGTATATATCTACTTTTATATCTTTTTGTACAGATCATTGTATTTGTCTGTTTGTATGTTTATCTTTTTTCTCGTCAGAGTTTGTTATTTATTTCTTAATAGATTTTTATGTTTAGGATTTTTTATGTTAAATTTTTTAGAAGAATTTTCAATTAATTTTTTTTCTTTTCAAACTTGTGTTACAGTTCTAGATGAGAAAATTGTTGAGAATATCATTTATTGAAATAACGGGTTTTTATTTTTAACCAGCACTGTATCAATGTGATTGTTTACTACTGTACGGATTGATTTTTTCAACAACACCTTATTCCATTATACCTCCATCTTATTTTAATTTTATTCAATTGTTTTATATATTTTAAGACATGATTAATTCATTTTTCTTCTCATTAACGTGTTTTTATGTACTTTTGAACTCTTTTGTATGTTAAGCTATTTTATTTCATTTTAATTAATTGTAAATATCTACTTTTATATCTTTTTATACACTTTATTGTATATGTTTGTTTGTATGTTTATCTTTTTTCTCGTCAGAGTTTGTTATTTAGTACTTAATAGATTTTTTATGTTTAGGACAAGTTTCTTAGAAGAATTTTCAATTCTTTTTTTTGTTTTAAAACTTGTGTTTTTGTGTTTTTTATTTCTTCTAGATGAGAAAATTGTTGAAAATACAATTTAATGAAATAATGGATTTTTGTTTATTGCCAGCACTGTATCTATTTTATTGTTTACTACTGTACTGATTGATTTTTTTTAACAACACTTACTAATCATTTGAAAAAAAAAAGAAAATCATACTACAAAGCCTTAGCTAGTAACTAGTAAAATGATTTTATTACACATCAGACATCTTTTATTATCCAGCCGACCACTAGTGTTGACGATCCATTGCGGCTACCCTCTTTTGTACATTACATTTTAAGCACATTAAACTTTACCATCGCACCGTTAATGGATGCAAATTTTGCCTTGTCTGACCCTCTGATCTGGGCGGAACTGCTTCACACGCGTATCCACCCACGGGATAGATGGAAAAACAAAAGGTCACCCACGAAATGGGTAAGCGTACTGTTGCAACTGTAGCACAGAACAGTGAAAATGGCACGAAATGCTTGCCACGGAGGTACGTCTAAAAAAAAAAAGATATAAAGCCAACAACCGGGAAGGGATTGGTAATTAACTTTGATGTGGTTGCCTCCGTATGCCGGGGGTGTAGATCCTGTGTGACGTTAAAATATGTTGCATTCCACCCATTCCACCCGTTTGGGAATGTGTTTCTTTCCTTTTTTTTCCCCCCCGGTCGGGATGCTGGATGGTTTTTCGGACGGAATGGCTCTTGCTAACAGGTTGGTGAAGTGAAAAACTCACCGCCGGTAACAGCGATATTTTTAATGACCTCCAGCAGACCGGCGCGGTGCGACTTGTTGGACACAATGTGTGGGGNAAAAAAAAAAAGATATAAAGCCAACAACCGGGAAGGGATTGGTAATTAACTTTGATGTGGTTGCCTCCGTATGCCGGGGGTGTAGATCCTGTGTGACGTTAAAATATGTTGCATTCCACCCATTCCACCCGTTTGGGAATGTGTTTCTTTCCTTTTTTGTCCCCCCGGTCGGGATGCTGGATGGTTTTTCGGACGGAATGGCTCTTGCTAACAGGTTGGTGAAGTGAAAAACTCACCGCCGGTAACAGCGATATTTTTAATGACCTCCAGCAGACCGGCGCGGTGCGACTTGTTGGACACAATGTGTGGGGTGTCAAATTTTATGCTCCCGAAACCCGAAGCACCTGTCCGACTGTCATAAGCCGTCAATGGGCAGCCCTGTTTGTTCGCTTTGTACTTTGCGCGCACTTTGTTTGTTCTAGATTGCTGTGTTCCGTTTCAGGTGATGGTGAGGGATTTTTTTTTGTTTGGTGTTGGTGTTATTTCATCACACGTTTACATTGGTTTGGACGTGGTCAAGCCGTTTTGTTGGAAGGTTATGTTTTGTACGGTAATGTTTTTTTAGGGAGAGGGAGGTTTAGATATTTAAGCAGCATAAAAGGGATTTTTTTAGATGAACTGGCTGCGGAAGTAAATGTTTATGATTTATTTCATGTGGTATTTTATTAGCTACAAAAGGGTGGCAATATAGCGCTTGGTAAATAAACGTTAAGAGAAAGTGGGAGGGAGGGTGATTAAGGCTGGTTCGCTGGTCCTATTTCGGTCAATCTGAGCAAAGGTTGTTCGGTGTCATTCGAATGACATTATCTGGCATCGTTGTGGTCGTTTTAAAATCAAGCTTAACTGGACTGTATTGGAGTAGTTTAAAAAACTTTTGAAATGAAAATTTTTAGAACATTTAATTTATAATGAAAATTCCTTTTACTAAAATTTTTAAGTATAGTTAATAAAATTGTAAAATTATTAAATAAAAACTAGATTGTATTTTTAGTCTTGAATAACCTTTAGAATTGAAAATTTGTAGAACATTTAATTTATAATGAAAATTACTTTTACTAAAATTTTCAATTGTTTAATAATTGTAAAATTATTAAATAAAAAATAAATTTTCTTTTTAGACAAAAAAAATCTCTTAACATGTTCCCTTTAAATATTTAAGGAAAAAATAAATATCCTTCCCTTTCCAATTTACATACTGCGAAGAGAATTTAGAATGTGCATTATTTTGAAAAAAAAAACGTCATAAGAAAATAATATCGCCAACAATAGCTTAATGCCTTTGTCAAGCAGAGGATTAATCGCATCAGTGACAAGAACGTTCCAATATAATAAGATAGAGTGTCGAAGTAGATCGGCATTGGCACGGCCGAATTGGCAAGCTGTTTTGGGATAAGCCGAGATTAAGTTCTGTCCCTCACCCCTCCCCAAGAAAGTGTTGAAACCCCTTTCGTTTCTTCGTCCGAGAGTGTTTAAAGTATGCGAAAAATTGAAACCAGAATACCCGGCGAAACATATTTTCAGATCATTCTCGTGCGAAATATGAATGGTACAGGCAGCACACCATGCACGGATCGAACTTCCACAAAACGTGTGTGATCAGCTTAAGAAAAAATAAAATAAAAAAAATACAAAAAGCAACATCCATTCAAGCGGTCGTGGGAGAAGAAAAAAAGATACGAGTGACGAAATTTACATCACAAAATTGTTCCACAACCTAACCAAAAATGGGGGTTTTTTGTGTGGAGAAAATCTTCAACGTGCGGTATCTAGGCGATAGTAACAGGGGTTTACAAAAAAAAGGAGCAAAACGCTACGGAAAAGGGTTGGCCCGGTTTCTCAGCTTCCATTTCCTTTCCGAAGCGAAAATCTCACCCTTCTCCTCCCTCCCCCCAAACCGTTTAACCCTTTCCGAAGATTACTTTGCCTGCATGCCCGGAGGTTTTTTTTTATCTTCTTTTGGGGACTTAGGCACAACATTCGCTAGCCAGACGCGGGGGGTTTTGGGAAAGCGGGCAGGAAAAGCAGGAAACTGCTCCCGGATACTCCCATTAATCGGTTCAATATTCCGAAAGGCATTTTTTTTGGGGTGGCGGTTGATTGAGTTATGGCTCGCTGCACGTTCCCGATCAGGAAATTGCAGTCATGGCCGCTGCCAACGATTTACTCTGCGTGATNAGGAAACTGCTCCCGGATACTCCCATTAATCGGTTCAATATTCCGAAAGGCATTTTTTTTGGGGTGGCGGTTGATTGAGTTATGGCTCGCTGCACGTTCCCGATCAGGAAATTGCAGTCATGGCCGCTGCCAACGATTTACCCTGCGTGATTTATAATTTGGTTGCGAGAAGTAAGGTGTTTAGATAAAAAGGGAACAAAAATTTGAATGGACAAGAAGGGAGAAATAGAGAGAGAGAGAGAGAGAGAGAGAAAGAGGAGGAGAAGGGGTGAAGATAAGTCTATTTTATAGGTTTAGTTATGAATATATTTATTTGATTTGAATATGATATTAATTGATTTAGAAACGTTTTTCAATTTTAATTATTTTTTTAAATATTTTTTATACTTTCCTTTTCTTCTTTTTATGTTGAATTGATTGAAACATTACACGATGCTTCAAAATATTTTAAAAATTTAAAAACCCTACTTCTTCCCTTTTTTTTGGTTTGTTAGCTTCCATTTTCCTTCCGTATCCTTTGCCACTCAAACTCGTTTATGGTGAAAGCGGAAAAAAGGCTTTCCATTCATGTACGGTTCCCACCATCTGTGTGGGCCGGTTGTATCGTGTATAGAATGCTTCAAAACCTACCGATCAATTAGAGTGCACACATGTTGCAAAATTGCTTCCAATCGTTTGCGGTCTTGTACTTTGCTTTTGCCGTAATGCAACGGTTCCCATTTTCTGCACAGTGGTGGGCATTATTGTAGGATTATTATTTTTTTTATTTTTGTTACAGCAATTCATATTTGTTCGTGCCTTTTAATGAGCAGCTGGAAGATTTATTTTTACAAAATTAAAAAATATATATATTTTTTCACACTTGTACTTAATCGCTGCACTGTAGCACATTGCACTGAACGGAAGTCCTGCTAGATACAATTTTAATACCTGTGCACCAACGTGGTACCACGGTATCAAATGCAATTTCCCATACGACTGGGACCGCTGTCCGAGAACGGAAACGGATCGGTATAAAGGCGGGGGGCCTTTTTACGGTTGGTCAAACGCCTGTATGAATGGAACCCGATGAACGTAACACGAACGTACAGTATGGAACCGTACCGATGGTTGTGAATATAGCCGCTGCACCGTGCACCGATTCACCGTCGTTATAAAGAGTGAATGTGGAAGCAGGCAAGGAAGAAAAAAATATTTAATGCTATTAATCAATTTTTCAGCCCATCACGTACTATTTTGGGTTTTTGCTATGCCTGAACGTCGCTAAAATATTCATATTTTGACAGCCGGGTTGACAGTTGTTTTACATACATTTTACCGTACAGCACCTGCCACTACTACACGCGCCACGTGACTCTCCCTTTATCCGGGTGTGTATTTCGATGTATTGCAGTTCATACGTTTGCACGATTTTTTTTTTTTACGTTATGAGATGGAAATTTTAATTTGTCAACAATGACAGCTGTGAAATCTGTGTTTTGTTGTATGTGTACGTGTGTAGTATATTCCGATGGTAAAGATGCAGATATGAGAGGTGACATTTTTAAAAGAGTAAAATTAGTATCTTAAAATTATAAATAATATTCGACTATTTCAACTTGAAGGACAACTCTTTATTTTATGTTAGAAAAATAATATTCCCCAAATCAAAAGATACAGACAACATGGAAATGCATAAATCAACTCTGGAAAGAAACAATGCCATTCATCCACAAAACTCACTCAAAATCATTGCTTAGATCTTCCTGATGCTACTGAGGAATGGAGCAAAACAGGGATTGAAATATGTCTTGACTACGGTAGAGGCAACCGTCGGGACTTTTTCACGTAAAATGGCACGTACCACGTGCGGTTACGTACGTACAGTAAGGTAATTTGTACTTTCGACACTTCGCCTAACCGGAATGCGAGCGCAGCGTTCTGACATCGTGGCGAATAATCCTGCCAAGACTCACACACACACACACACACACACACGTCATCAGCTGATTCGCCTGCTCTACAAGCTTCGTCTGTTACATCGCGAATAGTACTCTGGTTTTGATGTAACACGCACATACTCCGGAATCCTTGACATTCCAGAGTTCTCAAGTACTTCGTCCCGAAACGAGTGCTGTCTAGAGTCGCAAAACCACATACCGGTAGCGATCCGGTACGGAACCGTCACCGTGTGTCTGTCTGTCTGCTCCACATCAGTGCAGTGGTTAGAGTAGCGTGTCCTACGTCAAGCTGTACCAAAACTTGTTACGCAATTGTACGCGAGTAGTTCCAGGCCTTTGACATCTTGTTTGAATGGTTTCAGGATCTTGTTTTTTTTTTGGGTCGTCGTTGTTCTGTTTCCTTCTATTTTCACTTTTCAAAATACGACAAACCGAACAGACTATGCAGTCTAGCCGTTTGGCACGGTGACATGAAATTTCACTTTACAATCTTTTCTGAACGCCGCCGGCCAGATATATTTCGGGAGCATACCGAACAACGCATCCATCTTGTCATGTCTTTCGCCCATCCCCACGCTGGTACCTTTTGCCGTAGTACAAAGACCAGCTTCCGGAGTGTGGTCTCGAAAGTAAAGTTATCAATAAGACCACTGCCAGTACTATCGCAACACGTTGCCTAGGAGAAGCGTGTAATCCGACTCGACCATCACTTTCGCTTCGGCTCGAACACGATCCTGGTGCTCTTCCTACCCTACCCCGGGAGACGGAGAGGCAGAATCCTTTACGCGGATATGCGCCTACAGTTAGCGAACGATTGGCAACCGAGCGTCTTCTTGCCACCATTAGGCTAATTAAATATTTCCATTAAATTGATTGTCATCGTCTTTCGCACGAATTCTTGGGCACCTACTCGTAGCCCGCCGGCGCTTCCGTGTTGTGACGATAATACCGTAATTAAAGCTCACCGGTTTGGCGTTAAATGCCAACCGGTGGATTGGGCGCCGGTTTTTGGAAACCGTTTCCCCCCCCCCCCCCCGCCCCTGAACAACAGACGGCAAAAGATACAGAAGACGAGCGGGAAGCAGCAACAAAAAAAGGAACAATTCTTCCCCGGTGACACAGAAGGAAACTTTTGCTTCATTAGTGTCGGAAGACGAAAGCTTGAGGAGAGCAGGTTGATTAAATTTGAATCAACACTAAGAGGATTCGTCGGTTCAATTAAATGCTTCGTCTCAGAATTCTATCTTCAATCGAAAGGGGTTTTCAAAATAAATTAAGCCGAAACCAATACGCTTGAATGAGACAAAAGTGTTTGCCTGTCGAGTTGATACTTTTCTGTAGAAGAAAAGTATTTGTTTTTTAATGTTATTTCGAACGCTAGAGTATATTCTGCGCTCTGGATGTATATTATTGGGAAAGAAGGAATTTTTATTTACTTTCTACGTTGTTTTATTTTTATGCACAAACTTTTAAATGGCTGCACAGTCAATTCTACAATCCTCAACCTAACTCAAAGCACTGAAATAAAAACTATTCGGTTCAGTCTTTAGTTCTACCAGTCTTTACTTCAATCTCCATTCTGCTTTCGTCTCTAGTCTTGTATCTGGTCTCGTCTTTAGTCTCTGATCAAGCCTAGTCTCTAGCTTCATCTTTAGACTCTAATGAAGCATAGTCTCTAGTCTCGTCTTCAGCCTCTATTCGAGCCTAGTCTCTAGTCTCGTGTTTAGTCTCTAGTCAAGCCCAGTCTCTAATCTCGTCTTTAGTCTCTAATCAAGCCTAGTCTCTAGTTTCGTCTTTAGACTCTAATGAAGCATAGTCTCTAGTCTCGTCTTCAGCCTCTATTCGAGCCTAGTCTCTAGTCTCGTGTTTAGTCTCTAGTCAAGCCCAGTCTCTAATCTCGTCTTTAGTCTCTAATCGAGCCCAGTCTCTAGTCTCGTCTTTAGTCTCTAATCAAGCATAGTCTCTAGTCTCGTCTTTAGTCTCTAATCGAGCCCAGTCTCTAGTTTCGTCTTTAGTCTCTAATCGAGCCCAGTCTCTAGTCTCGTCTTTAGTCTCTAATCGAGCCCAGTCTCTAGTTTCGTCTTTAGTCTCTAATCGAGCCCAGTCTCTAGTCTCGTCTTTAGTCTCTAATCAAGCATAGTCTCTAGTCTCGTTTTTAGACGCTAATCGAGCCTAGTCTCTAGTCTCGTCTATAGTCTCTAATCAACCCTAGTCTCTAGTCTCGCCTTTAGTCTCTATTAGAACCTAATCTCAAGGATAGTCTAATCTCTAGTTTAATATAGTCTCTCGTCTAGTCTCTCGTCTAGTCCTTATTCTAGTATCTAGTCTAGTCTCTAGTCTAGGCGGTCCGGTGGTGCATGTGATAAACGGCGCCAGTCCACACGGCCGGACCGGGTTCAAATCCCATCCGGACCGTTCCCCCGTAGCAAGGACTGATTATCCGGCTACGTGGTAAAATAAGTCTAGTAAGCCAGAAATGGCCGGCGTGACCTGTAAGGTCGGTAAGCCAAGAAGAAGAAGAAGAAGTCTAGTCTCTAGTTTTGTCTAGTCTCTACTCTTGTATCTAGTCTAGTCTCTAATTCTCTAATCGTTAATTTCTAATTTCAAAAAGTTGCTAGTCTATACTCTATTCATGTCTTTTCTAGTGTGGTCTAACTCCTAATCAAGCCTATTCTCTAGCCTAGTAAAGTTGCAATAATGCAAAAATAATTTAATCAAATAATAATAAACTTGAAAATGAAGCCAAAACGCCCCAAAAACAGCGGACGTGAGGATGAGATGCAAACATCGTTTTTTTATAGCTACTCATACATTCATTTCTTTCCAAACGCTTCCAACATTAGACATTAATATCCGTCACTGAAGATGATCTAGATTATCAATATACTACACGACTTTTTCTTTGTTATTGCCTTTTGTTCTTTGTTTTTCCATCGTCTTATAGCTGGACTATGTCGTCTGATACTGCGATTCCCGATGCAGCACAGTAAAATGTGTAAAAAAAAATAAACCAAAGTATGCCTAACATTTGCAGCAACTGTCTGCGTAATTAATCATAGAGGAATTTTCGCAACAACAAAAAAATCGTATCAATCTTAGTTCAGGCCGTATGAAAAATTACTTTTCCTTCTGCCAAAAATTAAAACAAACAGCAAGGACACGTCCATTGCTACGACTGCACTAGTGTTCGTGTGGGAGTGCAGTGACGGTATCATACTTGTGTATCGACCAAAAAAATAAAATAAATCACACAAACACCAACAAACTTGTCTAGCCATCATCAATCATAGGGCCGATACGAACAAAGACGTTCCCAGTCCTTGCACCTTCCGCAGCGGGCAAACACAATGCGCCAAGGAATAATCTTTCCTTAAAAGGGAAAAATCATTGGCCGAATCCACCGATCACTTCCCAAGTGACTCTCGCTCGCCTGCCTCTTTGACATGCGGGAAGTAAAACCTTCATTGAATTTCTATGATTTTATCCTCCGCTTCTTTAGGCACACCGAATCGCCCTTTCTTGCCCTGTGGCCCTGTCCCAAGGGTAAAGGCTGCAAAGCAAAACAAAACAGCAAAAAAAGAAATCATTCCCCCACTTGACATCAATTGGCAGCACTGCCTTACGCCATCACAGCCTCCCTGACAGAACATGGAAAACTCATCCTTGGAAACAGTCGTGCAAATATGAAGCGAACGAAAAGTAAAAACAAAACATCTTCCTTATAGACCTCTCAGTACCACTGTTTTTATACGCAAATCCATCTCAATCATAAGGTGTTTATAAAGCCAGTCCTTTTTGGGTGTACCGTTCCATCACATTTCGCATTACGTTACGCGAATTTTTTTTTTTTTGAAAATTCGTACCGATCGTCGGGCTGCATATGCTGCGGAAGTACTTTTCCCTAGCAGCAGCAACCGTCAAAATGAATGATAGCCTCTAAATGATTTTTTTGCATCGTTTTTATTTTGTAAAGAAAAAGGGTACGGGAAGGTTTTTTTTTTGAAGTCTTCTTGTGGATGAACAACCGTTTGACTAGGTGGACGTAAATAACGTAGCGAAATGGAAAGTGGCGTTCCTTTGCTGTCGCTTCACCCGAAACCTTTGTCTCTGCTCTCTACGCTGCATGTCCAGAAGTTGGGCCTGTGAATGGAAAGACTTTTCCATACTTCCGGGCCTGTTTTCGGCGTAACGCGACGCTTGAAATGTTGTGTGATTTGGAAAGGAATGACGAGTTGACGAAGGTAACAAAAGTTTTCCGGAAAGTATGAAAAATACGTCATGAAAAGTTGTAGAAACAAAAAAAAAAACAAAAAACTCAAAATTTTGCTTACTTTTTTCCAGTTTTTGTTTCAAGAAATAGAAAAGTGGATTGGGAAAGATTGGAGAAATATTGAAAACATTTATTCATTGAACATATACGTGAAAAACAAAGTAAAAAGTCCTTTTTTTTAAAAGATCGAGAAAAAATCCTTCATTTTTAAGATTAAATAGGTTAGAAATGGATAGGAACATTACATCAATGAGAAAGATTATTTAAACAACAAATTAAATAATCAAATCAAAAATCTAACAAAAAAAAAAGACAAATTCAGCGTCATTTAAAACAACCTCGGTGTGAGAAGTCTGTGGTACAATAAAATAGAAAAGAAAAAAAAACCCTACAGAAAAATAGAAAAAACGAAGGGTAAATGCAAAAGGGTGAAGATAACAAAAGGAAAACAGAAAATCAGCAAGTTAATCAAAACAATAAAAAAGACAAGAACAAAACACACGCAAAGAGTAGGAAGCGACTAAAGCAAATGTTGACACTTTTGCATCGTTACAAATACAGACGGTCTCACGGCGTGCAGTCAATGTTTAGTGTGTCTAGGAATTGGACAGCGCTAAGCCTAACCTCAAACATTGCACAAGACAATACACGCGACAAACAGCTTAAGCAAATAACGACTATACCAATGATAGCAACGATAGGTGGTTCGGGGGTTGGATAATAGGCTGAGAGAGAGAGAGAGAGAGAGAGAGAGAGAGAGAGAGAGAAAGAAAGAGAGAGAGAGAGAGAGAGAGATTCAGCAACAGTAGGAAGAGAAGATCCTTTCCCTGGAGTTTCCTTCGTCAAACTTCGTCCAAATCCCCGTTTCGAAATCGGAAGCGAAGAAAACCCAACCAAAGAACGTAATGGAGAATGAAGAAGAAGGGGAAAAAATGCTTCTCCTGATACTTCCTCTGCCCTGGGTTGATGTTTGTGTGTTTATGTGTGCAAGAAAGGACACAAAAGGAAGCGAACCATCCCGTCCGACAGCCGCGTTCCGGGATGCGCGTCCCTGGTACGATGCCTGCTACGGCAATGATAACCGCACTAATGATATACAAACAAAAACGGAACGGATTTTGCAAATCACCCCCCGCCCCCGGGCCCCGATGGCAATGTTCTATTGCCTTGTATACCGTCACCCGGTGGGATTTGTGTGCGGCGAAGGGTTTTTTCCTCGTGTATGCAGGGATTGAGCTTTTGCGTAATCTGGTGCCGGTAACCTTTTGCCATTTGCTACCCGCGTACCGCTCGATTTTAATAGTGTCCGGAATAATTAAACAGCTCAACAAACTCGGCACTCGGGTACTGGGATACCGCGCGCGCTAGTTAATCTTTTTCACAGCCTTCTTATCGCTTCGCAAACAAAACTGGCACAACAAACACACGTACCATTTTTGTCTACAGTGATGCCCACACGTATGCTTCCCGTGCCTTTGTTTGTGTTGGTAGCGCTGTGTAATAGAGCATTTTGTGGTGATTTGTATCCTAGTGATTAGCGCTAGCAGAACTGTTTGTAACTGTCATCGTCTGTCGTCACCTGTCGTCACCTGTCAACCGTCGGTGGGGAGGATTGAGGATTTAGTATACCGGAGTGCATCGGATTAAGACTTGTTTTGTTTGACTTGTCGCATTACATCTGGACGATTGCTTGACTGATTGGTGTCTTCAGGTGAATGTTCCAAATGGGTGAAGCCGTACGTTGCCTTATCTCGGTGTATTATCCCATCAGGTTGTTGGTTTTTGGCAGCAAAACACCTTCACCAGCCGAAACTGACCACCTTCAACTGGGAGTAACACACACCCCGAAACTGACCACGATCTCCAGACCAGACCTCGCTCTATTGTCCAGAATTCATCACAATGAGCTACTACAGAGTCGATGCCATGCGAACCAAATCAGGAACTCTTTCTGCCAACAAAACACAACACGGAACAAAGTGTAACAACAGTTGCCCAGCTTCAACGTGTGTGGCAATCAAACCATCACGCTGTTGCCCGCTTCTTGAGACACAACGTACGAACGGAATGTTTTGCACACAAATGCTTACCACCTGCCCCGAGGGAGTGATTCCCTGTGGACAATGGACGGTGTCCCGTTGACGTTTTACCTTTACCACTCGGTAGTCAGCTGCGGTTTGGACTGTTAGCAACGAAGTGCTTCCTTTTCCAGGTAGGAACAGGTGTGCTAGAATATGTGACCAAAAATACGACGTTCCCTTTTGTTGTGACAAATAAAATGTTAGGTTAGCTTTTTTCCAATTCTTCTACCTCCTGTAACTTTGGGGACTTTTAATTGCTGCTGAGCTACGGCACTAAGTGATGATGCTGTAAGAGGTTTTTGGGAAGGAATTTGCCCAAAAAACACGGTAGGAGTTCTTCATTGTTGCAAGATGTATAGATCCCTCCCAACATCGCCTATAGTTTCTGTTTACGTTACCTAACAGCCACACTTGATTGTGCTTTTTTGTGACAAATATTCCCAGCACAATAGTTCGCTTGCTGTGAAGTTCACACACGTCCATAACTCCTACGCTGGAAACAGTTCGGAAGAATAACACTTCAGTTCTTCAAACGTGCAGCGTTTTAATTATCTGAGAAGAAAAAACGCTCACTGTTTATTGTTCCAAAAGCATTCCCTCTCAAAACCATCACCAACGAAAGCGCTTCCGGTGTTTCCGGTGAAGTATTCCGCTCCTCGAAACTGTATCAGTTTGAAATTTTAATTTACTCTTCACCGGAGTGCTTTCAAAACAGTCACCAAACCTAGGTCTTTCTTTGGATGCGTTTCCCATCCACGGTGCCACAGTCGGTCCCCAGCTGGGCTCGGTGGCAATCTCATCAATTAAGCACTGGCAAGTTCTGGTAGACAAACTAGCACCGCTTTTTTTNCAGGTAGGAACAGGTGTGCTAGAATATGTGACCAAAAATACGACGTTCCCTTTTGTTGTGACAAATAAAATGTTAGGTTAGCTTTTTTCCGATTCTTCTACCTCCTGCAACTTTTGGGACTTTTAATTGCTGCTGAGCTACGGCACTAAGTGATGATGCTGTAAGAGGTTTTTGGGAAGGAATTTGCCCAAAAAACACGGTAGGAGTTCTTCATTGTTGCAAGATGTATAGATCCCTCCCAACATCGCCTATAGTTTCTGTTTACGTTACCTAACAGCCACACTTGATTGTGCTTTTTTGTGACAAATATTCCCAGCACAATAGTTCGCTTGCTGTGAAGTTCACATACGTCCATAACTCCTACGCTGGAAACAGTTCGGAAGAATAACACTTCAGTTCTTCAAATGTGCAGCGTTTTAATTATCTGAGAAGAAAAAACGCTCACTGTTTATTGTTCCAAAAGCATTCCCTCTCAAAACCATCACCAACGAAAGCGCTTCCGGTGTTTCGGTGAAGTATTCCGCTCCTCGAAACTGTATCAGTTTGAAATTTTAATTTACTCTTCACCGGAGTGCTTTCAAAACAGTCACCAAACCTAGGTCTTTCTTTGGATGCGTTTCCCATCCACGGTGCCACAGTCGGTCCCCAGCTGGGCTCGGTGGCAATCTCATCAATTAGGCACTGGCAAGTTCTGGTAGACAAACTAGCACCGCTTTTTTTGGCCCGCAGGCAACCCGCTGCAGTGATGCATCAGCCTTCATTGGTCATATATTTTCCGGTGTCCGGGATTCCGCTCGGAAAGCTTTGCCGGTTGGACACGCTATTTGTCTTGCGCTATTTACCAAACCGACAATCTCAATGCGAGGCCATCTTTTGCTGAATGCCGGTCGACGTGGATGGAATATATCGAACAACTGTTTGCTCTCGGCTGAACGTTCTTCGGAAGGCATTCGTTTTGATCCGGGTTTTCCAGAAGATACGCTACCGCTTTTGCACGGGGAACGGTTTTGCCCGGGAGGCAGTTAATAAATTGCATTGACTTCCGATTTCCGACATATATTTGACGGGTACCCGGGTGGCCCTGAAGCGATTGGAAATCGATCCCGGTGAAATCGAGTACACTTGAGCGGGGGTCGGGATTATTGGGGGGTTTTCGGTTTTGCAAAGATTGACCAGATCCTTTGGAACGGTTTGTCGGTGATGGAAGGACGTCTTGGTGGGGATGAACTCCACCGCAAGGCACTGTTTTCCTTTCTCCGAAAAAGACAAACAATCTTCCGCAAATCGAAAATGCAAAACGCATCGGACAAAGAGTAGTGCTATTTGAAATGTAATACATATCTCAGGAAGCTAATTGTGTACACCAGCCCTCGAAACGGGTTTTGATGGTTCGCGGTATGCTCGAGCCACCATTCCTGCTCCAATATTCTTCATGATCCTATAAACCCGCAATCAAACCAGAGCGTGAAAGCTGCTCACTGCGTATTGGGGAACCCTTCTCCCCAATACTGTGAAGATATTACGTCTAAAGCGCTTCAGGCAGCCCACCGGACGTGTTGGGAATCAGTTGATGAACGAAGATATGCGGCCACCAAGGCAGTGTTCGGCCGTTTTGAAACATTCAACCAGACATCTGACAGAATCGGTAAGACAAAAGCTAAATAGCCGAGTTTTGCCTAATGGAACATATTAGTAAAAGCTGCAGCATCAGTTTGGGGCAATATCAGTAGTAGTAGTCGTAGTAATAGTAGTAGTATTCGTAGAATTCAACGAACACTGTCCACGTTGGATACGGTTCGATGGTAATTTCTCTCACTCCCTTCGTTTATCTTCGCATTGCATCTCAATATATTGTTATAGTCCCCGCCTCCCTGACGGATATCCTCTTTGCGGATGCCGCATTCTCCAAACTTTAAGCTCTTTTACGGCTTTTACACGCACTCAGCCGCCATCACCCCCCAAAAAAAACCCAACCCCAAGGAATGTGTGAACCACATTCGATACTTCTGCTGCTGTGTCTTCTTTTAACGCAACTCGCACAGATTTAGCGAGGCATCTTTCGCTTGTTCTCGTCGGTTTGTTTTGTTGGAGTTTTCTTTGTTTGGTGTATCGTGTTTTTTTTTTGGTACTCTCGTTTTGTTTCTTTTGTTTTTCGCCATCGTTGCCTCTTGCGTCTCTTCGTCTCCGATCGTTGATTCAGGTATTTTCGTTTCTTCTTCATTTCTCAACCATTCCCTCTCCTTTCTTGAAGACATATTCTCCCCGTTCATTCCTTTTAATTTGACGTTTATGGGTGCACCTTTTCGGTTCGTCTTGGTGCAGGCGGTGCGATACATCGATATAGTGCGATGCAATCCAACGGATGCCAACGGTGATGATGGTGAATTCCGGTTGTCTTAGAGATTTGCTGGACAACACGTTTATGCTCGGGTACGGATACACAACAGCCACTTTGCCGTATCGGTTCACATTGTTTCTCGGCTTTATCTCGTCGACTCGCTTCATCTTCGAACAGGCACCCATACATACAGACACGCACTTGATCTTCCTGTAATCATGGATTCGATCGAAAGTGTAATAAAACGCTCAATCGGTGTTCCGCCTTCATCGCTACTTCCTCCGGGCACGCGGTGAACCTGAATATCCGTTCCCATTCTACCGTAGTGTAACAGTGATCAAGTGGAATGTTGAGGCAGTAAATAATACACAAAATTAACCGCAAACAAAATATCGAAAACCATATTTACCTTTAATGCTTGTACGCAAACGTGAAAAATATCAACGCCGATCAACAACGTGTAATAAAATCGATTGCGATGAAGTCATTGCTAGTCACGGTGCAACAGCAACAAAATACTCATGGACATTACTGGTAAATATATGACTCACTTTGTACCAAAACGTCAGCTAGCGGGGACGCTTAATCAGTGGCGTTTGGGTGGGTATGAAACCGATCGCCCGACACAGAAAAGCTTCCAACAACCAAGAGCGCTTTTGATCGATCGCGCTGTTACCTTGAATGATCTAACCCACCTCCCCCCCCCCCTGGCAGGCAGCCATGGGTATTTGAAATTAAGACAATAAGATAGGAAGCGTGTTAGAAAACAGAACTGTGGAGTAAGAAAATTGTGTTTTGAAATGTGTTCGTTAGCGTTGACCGCACTGCGTCAAACGCTGGCAGCTTCTGAGCAAGCAATCCTATTAGTCGATAATTGATTAAGGTGCAGGATGGAAGTCGCTGAGAGACTTTAAATAGTCATTGGGTGGGAGATACGGTGCTCCTTCTTCGCCCGCTTCGCACTCGTGCAGTCATGAAAGTCATGTTCATTATCCAAACGTGACAGTAATGATTGCGGAATGTTAAAACCTCACGCTTTGCAGCTGTAATCCAAGCGGTTCCAGCGGTTACTGTTGGGCATGATCGATTGCAAATCATGAACCGAAACCTTCCAATGTGTCCCATGTGCCGGGTGTGTTCAATTAGCAAAAC
>CM028102.1:13436565-13472324 GCA_016170015.1 Anopheles longipalpis
ACACTACACACTAAAGATTGATTTATTTGTGTTCCCCTTGGCTGGGCTGTAAGCATTTTGTTGCGTTTAATCTGGTACACATTTAGGCAAAACAACGGGTAAACGGGGATCACATCGGGATATCAAGGGCAAGTGATTTATCGTTCACCAGTACCGGTACGGCTGATAAGTTGTGCCGAGTGCCGAGGTGTTGATCCTACGGGATGAATTAGAACAAATATGCGGCCAGACTTGCTTGGTGTAGACTTTGCTGAGAGAACAAAAAATTACCTCACTTGCACCGAAAAAGGGGTAACAGACAGTATAACCTATAAGATCCCAGAAATTAGCAATTCATACGGATAGGACCATTCCCGAAACAAATTGCTCAACCAGACAAATTCACCCCAGCATTCGGGGTGGGTTCGGTTTAGGCAAACATTCCTTAATGGATTAACGTCCATTGGAGTTCTCAGCACGGTTGCATAAATACAATATCTGCAGCTAAATCTGCACGGATCGTATTGTTGTGGTCGAGTACTTCATCATTTGAATGCCCAGCCATGTGTCATCTGGATACGTGCAGATTTTATGTCTCGAGTTTTTACTGCTTATTTCTTCAAAAAAAAAACGGACAAGAGAATTGTGTTCCCATTCCTAGAATTCCCTAACAAAAAAATAGTTTCTTTGGGTACTTCAAGTTTTTAGACATTTGGAATTACCCGAGGCACTCTACAATAAAAATAGCTGATTCATTTCTTTCACAAACTACGTACACAATTAAACGACTACATCTCTGTAAGATTGTATGTAACGTACTACCACCTGTTTGTTGCTCTTGCGCCCGATCCGATGGTGATGTTGCGATTCTGACCCTTCGCCATTAGTTGCACGGTTTGGACGATTTTCCAACAGAACACACCCCTTTTTGCCTTACTCCCTTCAAACTTTAAAGTACCGCCAGAACTTATTCACCCACACCAAACCAGAGGAAAAGAAAGAAGTAAAAACCCCTGGATCTGCTGGAGAAATGTAAGCGGATAGGGACAATGTGATGCCCGATGAAACTTCGCTATTTGGAAACTTCGAGTCCCCCGTTTTTTTTTTTATTTGGGAAAATATTATCCATTATCCGGTAGCACGACCCCGGCTCCGTGTTGCGAAGACGCATTAAAAGGGGCCAAACCATTTCATTTTCCCCTTCCCCTTACGAGGCGGACCCTTTTACAAGCCCGCCGAGAGTATACTGGACTTCCCATGCCGTCGTCTAGCGACACGGTAAGACACGCAAAAGGTTGTGTCGGGGTGTGTACAATATTTGCTTTAATTGACCGTAAATCAATTATTTTTTCGCCTACTGTACGCGCGTGCCGGCGGGGTTTAGTCCACAGCCTAGGCCTGTGGACCATCGTCACCATCGGGATTGGGTTTATTACAATTATGTGAAACAGATTGTTTAGATTTGTCCACTAGTAGGGTATTTGCCTGGCTGGCTTAACATTTAATTTTGTCTTTCGGTGAAGGGGCGAAGCGAACAGTGTAAGGGAGAACGCGTACAAACACTGCCATGCAGCAGTTGGTTGTGTATTTTTGGGTGGGGTGCAATAATTTTGTTGGATGCTTATTGTGTGGATGACGAAGAATTATACGTACAGCCTGCGTTTTTGTTTTTGGGACATATAGGAAGAGATAATTTATACACACTGACCATCGAGAGGGATCATCATCGTAAAGCCCACCGCCTTAGTGGCGTCCGTAAAGATACATAAAGCACTGCCTACCTTTGCATTCGTTGGCGTCCCGTGCATTGGCGCGTCCCCACGGACGATCGAAGTGGAACGGTTTGCAGCGTTCGCAGTCCCGTCCAGCGGTGTTGTGCTTGCAGTCACAGCTCACCTCACTCTCCTTCCCCATCGGGATGCAGCGAAAGGCATGCCCGTTGCATTTGCAGCGCCCACCGACAGCAAAGTCGGACACCGCGTAATGATGGTGCGGTTGTTGTCGCGTCGACGACCCGGACCGTCCGCTCGGCAGCAACTCCGCAGGTGGTTTGATGGATGAGTTTACCGGTTCCGATGCGTTTGATTGTGATCGAAGCTGGGGCGCTTCCTCGGACTGGTAGTCGGGTGTTGTGGATAGGGTCGGGAACTCTTCCTGCTCAGAAACGTTCTGTTCCTCCTCCAGATCCCGTGGCTGCCGGCGGAAGGATGCCGGTACCTGGGCGGAACTATGCAACAAATACCAAGGATCTTCAAACGAATCTTCCGGCGGCATTTGGTGACGGTGGAAGACAATGCGCACGTCGGTAGCGGTGACCCAATCCTGCAGTACGGGCGAGGAATCAAAATCCGGTGCCGACGGTCGTCCTTCCAGCGTGCTAAAAGCGATCCGTGACACACTCGGTCCCGTGCCACCGATGCCCGATTCACCGCCGTGCCGATGCGCATCGGTACAGCGTGCCTCCTGCTCGTTGGCACGCGTGATCGTGGCCCGGTTCGGTCTACCGTACACCCGCCGGCACTGGGAGCTGTAAAACTGGAACGGTTGCCACGACTTACCGTAGTCCGCACTCTTGTAAATGGCGATCGAGTCCGGTTTGATGGTACCGGGACAGAACGTAAGGCTGATGTACGTCAGCTCGTACTTCTTGCCGAGCGAGAGCGTTAGCGTTACGTTGTCCGGTGGATCGTTGATGGACGCGGGTGATCGTAGCGGTTCGGAACGCCAACATGTAACGTTGTTCGAGTTGTTCACATCGGTCAGCGCGGTTGGTGGATAGCGTTTGCGCGGATTCCCATCGTCACACTGGACACAGCGCGGCCGTACCTGCTGCACATCGCACAACCGCTCCAGTGTACGCTGGCCGCACGTGGAGGACGCTACCACCGGCATACCGAAGGCTCCATTTACAAAATCGGGCAAACAGCGGCGCGGACGATCCTCATCGTAGCAGGGATCGTACGCGGCATGCTTGGAGAATGTACCTTCGTCGAGTTTGACCGCGTGGGTCGGTGTCGATGCAAGCAGCAGCGCACCCAACACTAGCAGATACATCACCGGTAAGGTGAGATTATATCTCCAGGATACTGGAAGCACCATATTGCACCAAGAACACGATCAAAATGTACACTACAAACTAAAGTTACACCTTTGGCTATTCACTTCACTACTGGGGAGATCTAGCGCAAAACATACAGTTGTCTATAACTATTGGAGATAGCGTATCTGCCGTACTTTGGATATCATTTGCTACTTGCAAAACACGTCTCAGTTTCTTCAATACGTTCAAGAATAACGATCTAGTGAATAATCGCACGAAACAATCGATCACAAACGATCCTGCGGCACCGTTGGAGTTAGTATGCCATCACGCTCCACACCATCTGGTATATCCTGTTCGCGGGGTGTTTTTTTTTGGTTGCTCTCGTTGGGCCGAAAAGAGGCACGTATACGCACGCCCGTTCGAAGGACTTCTGCGACGCACATGCACCGACGAATGTACCGGCTGGCGACTGACTGACTAGGGGTGCAGAATTCGGCTACGTCAGGCTCATCTCGTACTCGTGCTCGAGTAACGGCGCGAGTTCGGCCGTTCGTCCGGTCTTTTCGGGAACTCCTACGGGGGGGGGGAGGTCGGGTGCCGCACACTACCCCGCAGGATACCGCGGGATGAATCCGTTGACCCGAAGCGTGCGACTTGTTTTGATGTGCTGCTTTGGCAGGTCTCAGGTTTGACAAACGCGCGCGGGGGCGTTTTGTTGGGAAGACACTGGAAAGGAAATGTGCGAGTGCGTCCCCGGTTTTGCCGATCCAGCTGTAAAGAGTGTTTTGCGGTTCATTGGCAGCATCCGTCGTCGAGGGTGGGCGAATATTACGCACCACCCGGAAGGATGCCGGGTGGCAGAGATAAGGAGCAACCACACAAAACCGGAACCGTTACCCCTTTCAGAAGGTTACAATTTCAAGAGAGCAGGTATACATGAGTGACTGCGCACCGCGGTTTTGGATGCTGTGTCGCTCGTTTATCGTTCGGCCTGTTTGCCGTGCGTCCGTTTGGAAATGGTCGGCTGGATCGCTGGCGTCCGAAGCGTACAGCATCTTGCTGAGTTCCACATATTATTTCCCCTCTTTTCGCTACAGAACCGATCGAGAACGCACGCGCATTCGGACGGTGAGTGGTCTTACGGTGCCGTAAGGACGTGTTGCTTTCGTAGCGGAGTACCCCGTACGTGCCGACTCTCGCAGACTCACAGGCGTCGTGAAACGGGCAGATGCTTGCTAGACGGCCCGTTTCGCAGTGGTCGCGAGAGACACAAAAACAATTGGAAGATGTGGACGAACGGATACGGTGCTCTTAACAGCCGAACCGAAAAAACATTTGTACACTGTTAAGTAATTTTAAAAAAAAATTGTGTTTCGAAAATAAAATTATGTTTTGAAGCCGGGACAACAAATTAGATGATTTTTACAAAGTAGTTTTCATATTAAAAAAATTAAATTTAAATTATTTTTTAAATAGTTTAACTCCTTTTTAATGTTTATACAGAATGTTTTATATATTTTTAAAATCAAAACATTACTTTAAAATTAAAATTATTTTTTTTTAATTTAATTACTTTTTAGGTGACTACATTATTCAACAAAATATTTTCTCTTATTAAAAACGGAACTAATTTTGGTTTTAAATTTTCTTCTTTATCACCACCTCAAGCTTACAACAACAACAACAAAAATATATAAAAATAATAATTATTTCACTCACCCGTTTTCGCAAAACAAAACAGATTACTCGTAACAACAAGCAAATTGTGCAAAATTCCACCGTGGCTATGTGTGGAAAAATATCCCGTTTTGCATATGTATCCCCCGGTGCAGCGCATAAGTACCAGCTTACGCACCCATACTGGTAAATGGTTCGGGGTAGAATACATGTACCACGCCACGATATTATTGTTGCAGCGTGAATCTTAATCCGCGCCGGAACAGACTGGATGGAAGTGGGAAACTACTATTTTACTGCTAGCAATTAATTCCGCCTGGATCGGTTTTCGGTGCTATAAAGTAAGGTGCACTTGTTCGGGGGTATGTTTTTTGTTTTGTTTTGCTGTTGCCCCTTCTACACGCTACTGTTTGCCGCTACTGTCTACTGCACGTACTATTTGTCCGACCGTTTTTAAGCAGCTTTTTGTTCGACCTTCGTGAGCTTATCGAGCGGGCGGTTTTTCTCTGTGTCATATTGTTAGCTCTTCCAAGCTTATCATGGGAATTATTTACTTGTTGCTTTTTTTTTATAAACGTTTGCTAGCTCTGTGTTTGTTTTTATTAAATAAATCTGACATAATAGAAATATGTTACAGTTTCGTTTATAGTTGCCGGGATGCCGCGTGTTGGTACCGTGTGGAAGACCGCCGTGTGGTGGATTATAATATTTTGCATTTTATTAAAAACACTTTTTTTTTAATTTCTCCAGTTCTATTTTTACACTCCGAAAGGTGAAATAGATATAATCCAAACACCCAATCTCATTAATGTGGTGGATTTTTTTCCCCCCGGTAAAAACCTTGCGATTAAAAACCAACACAGGAAATGCATAATAACGTTGTTTATGTTCCGAAAAACTATCTTTACCTTTTGGGAAATTTTTGGCACACGTAACGTTTGTACGCGCGGTATGGTGATTTTTCCTACCTGCTAACCCATTCGCCCGCAAGGATTTCTGTTTGATTTCGGATCGACTATTACGCTAACGTACATCATCTGCGAACGCAGCAAAACCAGCAACTCGGTCGCTACTGTTTTGCCTTTTGATTATAATTTTTATTGCCGTACCATTTCTGCCTTTCTTCCCGCGGTGTTGGCGCGCATTCTTCCGCTTCGAACACTGCTCGGTTTGGTTGTTTTTTTTTCGGGGAGGCCTTTATCGACTGGTACGCATTTCGATTGCTACTGTCGGAAAATGCCCACCGGCGCGGTAAGAAATGGTGAAGCGTACGGACGGCGTATGGGAGAGGAGTGTTAAGTATGGCGGAAGCGCCATGTTAATTGAATTTTATCGATTCGCTAGCATAGCCAGTGGCGGTAGCCAGATCGAACAAAACTATGTACGTTTGTGCTGAAGGTAAAAAGACGTTTCTACGTGCTTGTTCATTGATGTTTTTCTTCCTCCACAAAAAAAACGCAATTTCCAAACTTGAAGATGTGAAGAATTTAGTTTTTTTTTATAGAGATCTCAAAACCAGATCTTTATGGACATTAGTAATTCGATAGGAGAGAAGTAAACATGCATTCCTGGAACTTCTGCTGTATGTTTTGAGTCTAGTCTTTATGGTTTCTGTTAAAGATCCGGTCATAAATTGCAATTCTGAGACAAGAATTAACCTCCAAAAACCTAAAATCCACAACTTCTGAAAGTTCAACTTTTAAAGTACACACTTAGAACATCACTCCCTTGCACAGACATATGCAGACCTCACCAAAGCGATCATCCGACCCCGTGATGATCTTCGACACCTCTTCGATTAGGTGTGAATAGGAGCTGATAAGTGTCGCGGTTTATTCCACCATTGTTATACCTGTCAGTAAAGTCAATCCTGAGCGAGTGCCGTCGGGGTCGACCAGAGTCACCTGGCTGTACAGCAACGCCATTCAGACGACTCTATAGTCCTCTTGAGACGCAAGCCTACCAGCCTGGACGTCCCTCTTCCCCGCAGATTCCAGGTTCACGCGTCATCCAAAGTGACGTTATAATTGCTTGTACGCCGGGTCGTAGAATCGGCAGAATCTGGAGGAAGTTGTCTAGCCGTGCACAATGCAATCAATCGCACTCGTTTCTTCACTGCAGAAAACTTTTCCCACCGTTTCGTTTGCATCTCTTGCAAAATTCCTGTTCCCCGGGCAAAGTTTCGTACGCTCACTCGCCATGCACGTGGAGAGCAGTCGGCAAAGTTTCCAGCCACCCAGCCAATGGCTTCCCAGCCTGGTTGTCAGATTTGCACTTACGGCCGAAACCAGTCGTATGACGGCATAGCTAACATTACACCAGATATTGATTGATATCTGGCCGGTGCCGGTGAAGTAAAATGTAAATATTTATTGTTACCTTCGGGTAGGACCGTGTTGCCGATCTGCCATAATGATGGTCTTCGCGTTCGGTAATGAAGATGACGTTAATGACAGTGTTGAGGTTTTCTCCTGTTCCGTCTGTTTGTGCACCGGTGTGGCGTTTTTTTTGTGCGCACGCCTTGCTTTCGCGGCAAGAGATGAGCAGAACACATAAAACCAACTGTAGAACTACGCTAGCGATGACAATCCATTATGCTCCAGATTGTCTTGCAGTATCTCTGCGCAACGTACGCTTTGAGGAGAAGGACAGTGTTGCCATCTTTTGCATCATTTCTCACCCAACAGTTAAACCATTCATCTAAGCATTAGCTGTGACATGTCTATTTCTTTACTTGGATTTTTTTCTAATTCCCTGTTAATTTCTTCACAGCATTCCAGCTCGATTATATATGCTTAATGATTAGCATTTGCTAGAAGCACTGACAGACAGCAAAGTCTGATGTCTTACTGAGTTGACATGAAGCCCCAGTATAGTGTTCTGCCGGTGTCAATTGTTTCCGGTTGTTCTTTGTGAGCTTCTATCTGTCTGTCCGTGTGCGTACTTTTTCTTACAGTAGCCGTGTTCAGAAACAGGTTAGCCGTACCTGTGTCAATCACACGTAATGTAACAATAATTATTGTAATTTCCTAATGATGAT
The DNA here is from genome assembly GCA_016170015.1 of Anopheles longipalpis. NCBI lineage: Eukaryota > Metazoa > Arthropoda > Insecta > Diptera > Culicidae > Anopheles > Anopheles longipalpis. The sequence continues at coordinate 13,444,305 of CM028102.1, forward strand.
TAGGACTTTATTGCTCATCTTCGGTAAGATAATTTGAGGTTCGTGATGAGTTTCTGTGTCACCACGGGAATGGTGTAGCGGTGTCTGGAATAGACCACCGAGATTGAATTCTTTTACCTGCACATTGTCAGAATATGTGTAAAAGTCATTTATCTAATCCAGTCTATTCCCGGATATCTTCGAGTAAGAGTTGTACATAAAAAATGACTCATTCTATGACAGACTACATGTAATAATTTCTCAAGCAATTCTAGGATTCCTTGGAAATTTTACTGAGCAATATAAAAATTGATAACTGACAGAGTACTGACACATCTGTCATCTTGTACCTAACTTTGCTATACCAAATCGCCTAGTGTCTTACTAGGTCACTCACATCGACTAATCACACCTGTACTCAATCAATAATGGTGTTTCTGGTAAACCGGTCAAACAATTAGGAATTTTCTCAAACCTCTTCCTTCTCTGTGCTTTGTTTAGCTCCGTTGAGCTTATTCTGGTGTAGTTGTCTAACTTACTTCCCTTTCTCGCACACGACTATTCTATCGTTTTGCAAATGAATTTCCCCATATTCATATGCATCCCAATCCATTCTCTCTTGGACTCCTCGCAGCCGCTTTTCATGTTCGAGCCCACATGAAAAGGTAATCCATTTTTCCGGTAGTAAGCATCGTGCAAGATTGGAAACTAATCTGCCTAGCAGCGTGGTGTGCGGCAACGGGTGAAATAATCGAAATTACAACACATACATACACACACACACATATCAACACCTTTCAGGTGCTTCCGACTAGAGATGGAAACACTTCAGTATGCATGACTCGTAAGGTGATGAATTTTACAGTGTGCTTACAACGACACCCAATCGCTCCGAACTTGGAGCTAGAAGTAATTACAGCTATCGTTACTATATTTAATTAAATTATGAATAATTTATATTGGTTTTATGGTAGCTTTCTACCAGGTCTTTGCTTTCACACATGTGCAAAATAGGGGTGCAATTTTTGGATCGGGGTTTNAGGACGCTACCACCGGCATACCGAAGGCGCCATTTACAAAATCGGGCAAACAGCGGCGCGGACGATCCTCATCGTAGCAGGGATCGTACGCGGCATGCTTGGAGAATGTACCTTCGTCGAGTTTGACCGCGTGGGTCGGTGTCGATGCAAGCAGCAGCGCGCCCAACACTAGCAGATACATCACCGGTAAGGTGAGATTATATCTCCAGGATACTAGCAACACCATATTGCACCAAGAACACGATCAAAATGTGCACTACAAACTAAAGTTACACCTTTGGCTCTTCTCACTTCACTACTGGGGAGATCTAGCGCAAAACATACAGTTGTCTATAACTATTGGAGATAGCGTATCTGCCGTACTTTGGATATCATTTGCTACTCGCAAAACACGTCTCAGTTTCTTCAATACGTTCAAGAATAACGATCTAGTGAATAATCGCACGAAACAATCGATCACAAACGATCCTGCGTCACTACGGAGCACCGTTGGAGTTAGTATGCCATTACGCTCCACACCATCTGGTATATCCTGTTCGCGGGGTGTTTTTTTTGTTGTTGCTCTCGTTGGGCCGAAAAGAGGCACGTATACGCACGCCCGTTCGAAGGACTTCTGCGACGCACATGCACCGACGAATGTACCGGCTGGCGACTGACTGACTAGGGGTGCAGAATTCGGCTACGTCAGGCTCATCTCGTACTCGTGCTCGAGTAACGGCGCGAGTTCGGCCGTTCGTCCGGTCTTTTCGGGAACTCCTACGGGGGGGGGGAGGTCGGGTGCCGCACACTACCCCGCAGGATACCGCGGGATGAATCCGTTGACCCGAAGCGTGCGACTTGTTTTGATGTGCTGCTTTGGCAGGTCTCAGGTTTGACAAACGCGCGCGGGGGCGTTTTGTTGGGAAGACACTGGAAAGGAAATGTGCGAGTGCGTCCCCGGTTTTGCCGATCCAGCTGTAAAGAGTGTTTTGCGGTTCATTGGCAGCATCCGTCGTCGAGGGTGGGCGAATATTACGCACCACCCGGAAGGATGCCGGGTGGCAGAGATAAGGAGCAACCACACAAAACCGGAACCGTTACCCCTTTCAGAAGGTTACAATTTCAAGAGAGCAGGTATACATGAGTGACTGCGCACGGCGGTTTGGATGCTGTGTCGCTCGTTTATCGTTCGGCCTCGTTGCCGTGCGTCCGTTTGGAAATGGTCGGCTGGATCGCTGGCGTCCGAAGCGTACAGCATCTTGCTGAGTTCCACATATTATTTCCCCTCTTTTCGCTACAGAACCGATCGAGAACGCACGCGCATTCGGACGGTGAGTGGTCTTACGGTGCCGTACGGACGTGTTGCTTTCGTACCGGAGTACCCCGTACGTGCCGACTCTCGCAGACTCACAGGCGTCGTGAAGCGGGCAGATGCTTGCTAGACGGCCCGTTTCGCAGTGGTCGCGAGAGACACAAAAACAATTGGAAGATGAGGACGAACGGATACGGTGCTCTTAACAGCCGAACCGAAAAAACATTTGTACACTGTTAAGTAATTTTTTAAAAAAAATGTGTTTTGAAAATAACATTATGTTTTGAAGCCGGGACCAACAAATTAGATGTTTTTCACAAAGGAATTTTCACATTAAAAAATTAAATTAAAATTATTTTTTAAATAGTTTAACTCCTTTTTTAAGTTTAGACACAATGTTTTATATATTTTTAAAATCAACAAAATACTTTAAAATTAAAATTAATTAATTAAAATCTAATTATTTTTTAAGGTGATTATATTATTCAACATATTTTTTTCTCTTATTAAAAACGAAACGATTTTTTTACTATAAAATTCATCTTTATCACAACCTCAAGCTTACAACAACAAACAAAAATGTATAAAAATAATAATTATTTTACTCACCCGTTTTGGCAAAAAAAAAACAAACAGATTACTCGTAACAACAAGCAAATTGTGCAAAATTCCACCGTGGCAATGTGTGGAAAAATATCCCGTTTTGCATATGTATCTCCCGGTGCAGCGCATAAGTACCAGCTTACGCACCCATACTGGTAAATGGTTCGGGGTAGAATACATGTACCACGCCACGATATTATTGTTGCAGCGTGAATCTTAATCCGCGCCGGGACAGACTGGATGGAAGTGGGAAACTACTATTTTACTGCTAGCAATTAATTCCGCCTGGATCGGTTTTCGGTGCTATAAAGTAAGGTGCACTTGTTCGGGGGTATGTTTTTTGTTTTGTTTTGCTGTTGCCCCTTCTACACGCTACTGTTTGCCGCTACTGCACGTACTATTTGTCCGACCGTTTTTAAGCAGCTTTTTGTTCGACCTTCGTGAGCTTATCGAGCGGGCGGTTTTTCTCTGTGTCATATTGTTAGCTCTTCCAAGCTTATCATGGGAATTATTTACTTGTTGCTTTTTTTTTATAAACGTTTGCTAGCTCTGTGTTTGTTTTTATTAAATAAATCTGACATAATAGAAATATGTTACAGTTTCGTTTATAGTTTGCCGGGATGCCGCGTGTTGGTACCGTGTGGAAGACCGCCGTGTGGTGGATTATAATATTTTGCATTTTATTAAAAACACTTTTTTTTTTATTTCTACAGTTCTATTTTTACACTCCGAAAGGTGAAATAGATATAATCCAAACACCCAATCTCATTAATGTGGTGGATTTTTTTCCCCCGGTAAAACCTTTGCGATTAAAAACCAACACAGGAAATGCATAATAACGTTGTTTATGTTCCGAAAAACTATCTTTACCTTTTGGGAAATTTTTGGCACACGTAACGTTTTTACGCGCGGTATGGTAATGATTTTTCCTACCTGCTAACCGATTCGCCCGCAAGGATTTCTGTTTGATTTCGGATCGACTATTACGCTAACGTACATCATCTGCGAACGCAGCAAAACCAGCAACTCGGTCGCTACTGTTTTGCCTTTTGATTATAATTTTTATTGCCGTACCATTTCTGCCTTTCTTCCCGCGGTGTTGGCGCGCATTCTTCCGCTTCGAACACTGCTCGGTTTGGTTGTTTTTTTTTCGGGGAGGCCTTTATCGACTGGTACGCATTTCGATTACTGCTGTCGGAAAATGCCCACCGGCGGTAAGAAATGGTGAAGCGTACGGACGGCGTAGGGGAGAGGAGTGTTAAGTATGGCGGAAGCGCCATGTTAATTGAATTTTATCGATTCGCTAGCATAGCCAGTGGCGGTAGCCAGATCGAACAAAACTATGTACATTTCTGCTGAAGGTAAAAAGACGTTTCTACGTGCCTGTTCATTGATGTTTTTCTTCCTCCACAAAAAAACGCAATTTCCAAACCTGAAGATGTGAAGAATTTAGTTTTTTTATAGAGATCTCAAAACCAGATCTTTATGGACATTAGTAATTCGATATGAGAAAAGTAAACATGCATTCCTGGAACTTCTGCTGTATGTTTTGAGTCTAGCCTTTATGGTTTCTGTTAAAGATCCGGTCATAAATTGCAATTCTGAGACAAGGATTAACCTCCAAAAACCTAAAATCCACAACTTCTGAAAGTTCAACTTTTAGAGTACACACTTAGAACATCACTCCCTTGCACAGACATATGCAGACCTCACCAAAGCGATCATCCGACCCCGTGATGATCTTCGACACCTCTTCGATTAGGTGTGAATAGGAGCTGATAAGTGTCGCGGTTTATTCCACCATTGTTATACCTGTCAGTAAAGTCAATCCTGAGCGAGTGCCGTCGGGGTCGACCAGAGTCACCTGGCTGTACAGCAACGCCATTCAGACGACTCTATAGTCCTCTTGAGACGCATGCCTACCAGCCTGGACGTCCCTCTTCCCCTCAGATTCCAGGTTCACGCGTCATCCCAAGTGACGTTATAATTGCTTGTACGCCGGGTCGTAGAATCGGCAGAATCTGGAGGAAGTTGTCTAGCCGTGCACAATGCAATCAATCGCACTCGTTTCTTCACTGCAGAAAACTTTTCCCACCGTTTCGTTTGCATCTCTTGCAAAATTCCTGCTCCCCGGGCAAAGTTTCGTACGCTCACTCGCCATGCACGTGGAGAGCAGTCGGCAAAGTTTCCAGCCACCCAGCCAATGGCTTCCCAGCCTGGTTGTCAGATTTGCACTTACGGCCGAAACCAGTCGTATGACGGCATAGCTAACATTACACCAGATATTGATTGATATCTGGCCGGTGCCGGTGAAGTAAAATGTAAATATTTATTGTTACCTTCGGGTAGGACCGTGTTGCCGATCTGCCATAATGATGGTCTTCGCGTTCGGTAATGAAGATGACGATAATGACAGTGTTGAGGTTTTCTCCTGTTCCGTCTGTTTGTGCACCGGTGTGGCGTTTTTTTTTTGTGCGCACGCCTTGCTTTCGCGGCAAGAGATGAGCAGAACACACAAAACCAACTGTAGAACGACTCTAGCGATGACAATCCATTATGCTCCAGATTGTCTTGCAGTATCTCTGCGCAACGTACGCTTTGAGGAGAAGGACAGTGTTGCCATCTTTTGCTCATTTCTCACCCAACAGTTAAACCATTCATCTAAGCATTAGCTGTGACATGTCTATTTCTTTACTTGGATTTTTTTCAAATTCCGTGTTAATTTCTTCACAGCATTCCAGCTCGATTATATATGCTTAATGATTAGCATTTGCTAGAAGCACTGACAGACAGCAAAGTCTGATGTCTTACTGAGTTGACATGAAGCCCCAGTATAGTGTTCTGCCGGTGTCAATTGTTTCCGGTTGTTCTTTGTGAGCTTCTATCTGTCTGTCCGTGTGCGTACTTTTTCTTACAGTAGCCGTGTTCAGAAACAGGTTAGCCGTACCTGTGTCAATCACACGTAATGTAACAATAATTATTGTAATTTCCTAATGATGATTAGGACTTTATTGCTCATCTTCGGTAAGATAATTTGAGGTTCGTGATGAGTTTCTGTGTCACCACGGGAATGGTGTAGCGGTGTCTGGAATAGACCACCGAGATTGAATTCTTTTACCTGCACATTGTCAGAATATGTGTAGAAGTCATTTATCTAATCCAGTCTATTCCCGGATATCTTCGAGTAAGAGTTGTACATGAAAAATGACTCATTTTATGACAGACTACATGTAATAATTTCTCAAGCAATTCTAGGATTCCTTGGAAATTTTACTGAGCAATATAAAAATTGATAACTGACAGAGTACTGACACATCTGTCATCTTGTACCTAACTTTGCTATACCAAATCGCCTAGTGTCTTACTAGGTCACTCACATCGACTAATCACACCTGTACTCAATCAATAATGGTGTTTCTGGTAAACCGGTCAAACAATTAAGAATTTTCTCAAACCTCTTCCTTCTCTGTGCTTTGTTTAGCTCCGTTGAGCTTATTCTAGTGTAGCTGTCTACCTTACTTCCCTTTCTCGCACATGGCTATTCTATCGTTTTGCAAATGAATTCTCCATATTCATATGCATCCCAATCCTTTCTCTCTTGGACGCTCGCAGCCGCTTTTCATGTTCGAGCCCACATGAAAAGGTAATCCATTTTTCCGGTACTAAGCATCGTGCAAGATTGGAAACTAATCTGCCTAGCAGCGTGGTGTGCGGCAACGGGTGAAATAATCGAAATTACAACACATACATACACACACACATATCAACACCTTCCAGGTGCTTCCGACTAGAGATGGAAACACTTCAGTATGCATGACTCGTAAGGTGATGAATTTTACAGTGCGCTTACAACGACACCCAATCGCTCCGAACTTGGAGCTAGAAGTAATTACAGCTATCGTTACTATATTTAATTAAATTATGAATAATTTATATTGGTTTTATGGTAGCTTTCTACCAGGTCTTTGCTTTCACACATGTGCAAAATAGGGGTGCAATTTTTGGATCGGGGTTTTCAGGGGTTGTGGAGGGGCTTCCACCATCGGGTTTCTGACGAGCGGTTACTCCAAAAACCACAACTTTCAGATCCATGCACCATGTGTGACTACCTAATATACCAGGCTGTCACACCTGAACGTACTCACCCGAGCACACCATCGCTAACTTTAATACCATATTTCGGAACTTTATACAAATTTTGCCGTAGGCCAGTATTGATGGTAACTAGTTTTGATTTTTCACCCATAGTGCCTTCCATTTTCGCATGCTCTCCTGGAGTTGCGAAGTTGTGGCAGTAGCCTACCATTACCCCCAAAAAACACATGTCACTTGTTTGGCTTTACTGACCACAGCTTGTCGGATGCTGTGTGAAAATTGTGTTAGTAGGTGGTGAAAAATGGACAGTGGAGTTGAATGTGTACATTGACACCCGCCGGGAGTGACTTCTCAAGTCAAGAATGTCCGGCAACATATATTCTACGCATGGGCAAACTTTCGCTGTCTTGAAAATGGTAGTGTTATGAGGTTGAAAGGGAGAGTGGGGGAAGAATTTAGAAAAGTTTCAACAACTTACTTAGAAGCAAAGAGTAAGACAATCAATGAGGAAGAATCAAGCGGAATGTTTGATGCATGTTCAAGAACAACAAAAAAACAGGAAGATAAAAGAGTGGCAAAGAAACACGAAAGAGGCAAAGCGCAGGTAAAGATATTCCATATCGGAGGGGGTTTTTTTTGCTGTTGCACAACTTCCACATATTCAACAAACGTGACTAAACGTCTCGCTACATATTTTCCTGCCGCCGTATCTTTTGTTGAAATTCTTTAAAACTTCATAAAATATTCACCATTTTACCTCTTCCGGCCCCAGTAGCTGCGGGGGGGGGGAGTCATCCAGCCTTTCTGCTCCCGGGATCCAGGGTTAGATGAATATACCTTCGGCAACGTTTAAGCCGAAACTTCTACAGTGTCCCACAAGCAGCAATGGCGAAACAACCGAACCAAAAGTAAGCATATTTCAAGTTTTGCAAATCAAAAACTCCTGCTAAGAGAAGGGACCAAAGGGAGGGGAGGGGGGGGAGTGAGCAATATTTGTACCTTAAGACTTCAGAACTGGGCGCATTGAATCACAGAAAACTTTCGACAGCTTGGGCTTATAAGGCGGTTGTAATCGCAGTTTCTACAGCGAAGATTTTATAAATCCTTGAGCTGCTTGTCTAACGCAATACAATCGCGCCCTCATACGATCGTTGGAGGATAGTACCAGTTACTGAAGACATTTGGTTCCAAGGTGTCCTCAAACCTGGGATGCTGTTCAATGGCATAAACCGTGTGCACCGCTCGGAAGTCGCCGGAATGGCGCAAAAATGTTGCAGCTATACTGCCCATGTGTACCGAACAGAATAAAAAAAAAAACAGCAACAACAACAACAAAACCCTCCGTATGCAATCGCACGACAAAAGCGATGACAATCATGGAACATATTTTTCATATTTTCTTCACGCCTTCCCCTTCGCAATGCTACCCTGTTCAATGGCACCGGCTGCACCATTGAACTTTTCATCGTTTTCACCCCCTCCCCTCCCTTCCCCTCTTCCCCTCCTTTCTTCCCACCCTCCGAACCCTTCAGAAATCTTCTACATACCGGTTTATGCTTGTAATTTTCAATTGCTACATTAAACCCGGGGACGCGCTGTGTTCCCATTTTTTTTCTCCTCTTCTTCTTCTTGGTTTGCCTCAGAATTCCAGCAGCAGCACACACAAACACACAACGTCGCAGTCTGCCACCGGGGGCCTTTGTTGTCGGTTCGTATTCGCGCCAATGCGATTTGCAGATTTTAAAACCCGATCGCTCCACCGTTCGATCCCGTCTTTTTGCAAATCGTCCCGGTATTGCTACCAATACCGCCGGCCACTCAAAGTCGCTACAATTTTTTTGATATTTATCATGCATGTATGCGTGTGTGCGTGCGTGTGTGTGTGTGGTGTAAGTATTCAGTACAGAAATGGTCCGACAGCCCGTAGTTACAAATGGGACGGATGGGTAACGGCAGCAAACTGTGTAGCCCTTTTGCCCGTTCCCGCAAAAGGAACGACATCTCGTATTTAATTCATCGATTCCAATCGGAAGATGTGACTGGTAGCCTTTCGGTTACCAGTCGGATATTAAAGGCGGCATCCACGGGACGCAGTGGCAGCAAAGATCTACTTCGCTTGGGGATTTTTTTTCCTTTTTGCTGTTTTCTTTCTCTTCATGTCCACTTGCATGCGACGGCGCAGCAACCGGCCGGTGGTCAATAAGTTTGCTTGCATACACTTTTGGGATCACTTAATCCCCACGGCATGAAGATCGGAAACCGATGGCGTTTTCTTTTGCTTGGTCACCATAGTAAAAAAAAACTGGGGAAGTTTCGATCCATTTTATTGCCCATTGTTGATTTCGTACCAAGGAGCCTGCGCCGGAACGGTACCGGCTGTGGGTGGCTAGACTTCAGCGTACAATTAAGCTGAGCTGCTCTAAAACATATCGGAACGTGTATCGTTAACTACATTTGCGGTAGTTGGACGAAAAATCGAAACCAATAAAATCTAATGGAGGTTCGGGGTTATGAGGTTATGAGTGAGTACGTGAACGTGTACGTGTACGATTCGGTATACTTACTGTCGTGGGTTGACATCTGTGGCAAGAATGAATATTATACGTATCTTTGGGACTATCTAAGACCCAGCAGACACGCGTGACACTGTTCGGCATTTAATAGAAGAAACCATTAAATTTAGCCTACTTAAGGATTAGGTTGGTTAATAACTATCACGAATTACCGCTGAGTTCATACTTTGTTTGTTGTGCTGGGACTCCCATCAGAACTGGACGGACTTCTCGTTGTTTGAGGCTTATGATATGCGACTTTCGATTTGAAGCATAAAACTATAGAGCCTATACCTTGGAGACTGATAAATGTGGTAAGTTCTTAAAATAACAATCTCCATTAACCTTGTGCTCCACATTTGAACAAATGAGACAAAATCTTCACTGATTCCTCAAATATCACAGGAACTCTGGAAGATATTATATTTGAGAGCGAGAACCACCTTTCGTGACATGAAGAGTCGTATTTCTAAGATATCTCAAGATCTCAAGATATCTCAAAATCTTCAGGATCCATCCCTGAATGCTTGAGAGGGTCTCAAGAAGTCATAGCGCGATGTCTTAGACACTTACCACTAATTTCTTAATAACTCAAACTCTTTTTTCCACTACTTCATGATGATCTCTTCTGGATGAGATATTTGTAGCCGTTCAACGAGAATCAATCTCTTCATTTAACTACCAGTTCATACCTCAAACTAATGGATAAAAGTAATAAAATTAGCACTTCCATACCATTTGTCAATCTTTTATCGGAGGAAAAAGAGAAAAAAAATGTATCTCAATGTTCCAAACCAATCTACAAACCTAACACCTTCAACGTCTCAAAACAAGATACGATAGCAATTGCAAGTCTCGCATTGCCCTTACGCTATTGCACCAAAGGTACGCGGAAGCACACACTCGGTCGCGTGGTTGTATCGTTTCGCGCAGTGTTTACATATCGGAGACATTTGTTAAATTATGCGAATTTATCTGTTTTAGATTCTAATCGGCAGCCGCCGGGGGTTGACTGTAGCCCATATCTCACACACAGTTTTTTTTTTGCTGCAGCTGGGCCCGGTTTTTGTCCAGTACGCCGGAGGGTACCGCCAAACCGTCGGGGCGGCAGTCTGATATGACTGAAATATTAATCAAACCGCCACGATATGATCTAATGAACGTCCTCCTTTCGGTTTCGTCTCCCCAACCTGAGGTTCCTTTCTGCACTGGAGCGGTCCCGCGAAACTGAACACGGCAAACCGTACCGGGTTGACTAATGGCCGGCAGCCATTTAGCACCCGCATAAAGCGAGCAACCATTTTGTCACCTGCCACCGGACCATGCCGGGTTGGAAGCCAAACCTGACAGACGGTACGCGGCTAAAGCAATAATAGTTGCCACTTTATCACGCAACTGGTGGACTGAACCGGTGCGATCGATAGCGTGTAGGCGTCAGGAAGCACATGGGTTCCGTGCACACCGTCAATGGGGGCACAGATAGGTGATGGCACCCGTACCCGCCTCAACCTGGCAGAGGCTATCAGGATCAAACTCTGCTCACGTCCATGCGACCGGCAGGCATATTGATGGCCGTCACTTTGTTAGGTGACATTTGTGAGAAACTGCGTCGTCCAGGCGTTTGCGAACGGTACGCACATACGCACACGCATACACGCAGGCCGGAGCCACCAGCGATGGGGTTTTGAAATACCAACCGGTGCTACGGTCGGTGCGTAATCCCATGCAACTATCGCCACTCGAAACCATTAGCTAATTGACTTCAGCATCGGCGCGCGAGGGTTTTTGCCTTCAGGGCTTTTTTGCCACATATCGCGCACTTTCCTGCGTACTGCAATGGTGGTGGGACGGAAGCGCAGTATCAACCAGCCGTATGGCACATAAATCAAAATATGGAAAACAAAACTGCAACAGTCGCGCCTGCAACCATCCGGTGGAGTTACCTGGCGGGAACCGGGGGCCGTTAAGGTGTTAATGGGCTGCATGCATTTAGCTAATACTTGTGTAGGAACGCTGCAGGTTGCCGGACCAATTTACACCCATTGTCCATCCCACCCCGTGATCTCCGCCAGAAGAGTCTCGCATTTGCGTCGTTCGGTTCTCACTACACCATCGCATCGCGGCTTATCCCGGTTTTAGAATTCTTGTTGAGAATTCTTGAAGAAAAAAAAGACACACACTTCTCCACTCTTGAGGCTTACATTGTGGTAGGGTTAATTGATAAGCTACAGTAAATCAAATGTTTCTTGGTGTCACGATCCTGTTCCAGGTTGACATCGATAAATCTCGTAACCAACAATTAATCGATTTGCTACGGTGTGCCGCACGGCACCGTCCGGTACACAGTCAACGTTCTCCAGTAGATTTGACAGGCCTGCGTACCTTTACCTCACAGCTCAGTGCTGCAAGTAACGGATCTGCTTCAACATCATCTGCAGGACCTCAACCTTATCACTCTAACGCCCAATGACTAGGTGATTGGATTTTTTGCATTTTATACCGGCGAATCAAAACTGCACCGTTTGGCCGGGTTTCTTTTGAGTTGCCTCAGTCACTTCGACACGCTCGCAGCAATACGCAAACAACCCCGCTGCCTGGGAGTTGACAGCAGGAATTCACCCAGAGACAATGAGCCCGTTGATTACTGCTGCGCTGTGATGATTAACAATGCAAATTGTGCCTCTTGCGGAAGAATGCTGCGCAAATGAGGAACGGAGTACTAGTACGCGCGTCACCTTAGCGCAAAAAAAACTAAAAGAGTGAGAAACACCTCCACCGCGAGATGTTGGAGATCCCGTTTATCTTGCGGTGATTGCAGTGCTCCACCGCAACCGCGCGTTAACCATCCTCATCAGGTATTCCGTACGGTTGTCCAACGGATTGTCAACGGTGCGATGAAATGAGTTATCAGAATTTTATGAAAATGTCCACTGTCTTCCATGTTTCGCCGTGTCACACTAGTGTTCCGAGAATGTTTGAGAATGGCATTGCCTCTGGTAGGGGAGCATAAGGGTAGGGGGTAGGCTGTAATCGAACCGTTTGCTATTCCGCTGCATGGTTGGCTCCGTTTGGCCTCCGTCGTCGATCAAAAACCATTTTGCCCTTCCCGCTGCTAACTCCCTGTCCATGCTTCCAACTAAACCTAGCGTACCTGAGCGATTATGTCAACTTAATCATGTTCGGATCGATTTGATTTGATTTCTTGCAACGGGGCCCTGGTCCGAACGAAGTGTAACTCGATGTGGGCTGACTTAGACATAGTCAGCTCCGTAGAATGTTGGTACTTGACAAGGGAAACACACAAATGGAGAAGGAAGCAAAAAAGACGAAACAAGATTTTCACTCTTCACCTTCGCCACACACACACAAAAAACCAGGTCCAAATGTACCAGCACTACCCTTCGGAGAGGCTTCACGAGTGAACGACACCAAAGGCACACCGAACCGAATGATGCCGTTCGAATTTGCTTTCTGTCACTCGGTCGGTGGAGTCAAACCAACCGAACGGACCGCGACGAATAGGCGTCCTCTTCCACCGCTGTAATGGATCTCCAAAGATCTCGAACGGGTGCGCCGGCGGGGGGGAGGGAGCGGAAGAGTGGGCCGGTGACCTTCCGCCAACCTGAAGAATGGCTACCATCGAGAAAATCTCCAGCGGTGCATTAAATGACGCGTTGTTCCAAATTTTAGCACTTCGGTGTTATCTTTGGACAACTTTTGATTTCTCTATCTAGCCGTATTGATCTGTAGCCACGCTCGGCACCGGCATGTGATTGCGTGCGGTTGGGAATGTTCCGTCATACCGTCATCCCTTCACGATCGGCACAACACATCGGGTTAACGGTGAACTCGTGGCCGGATCGGGTGATGTAGGAGGAGAAACAGAGAGAGAGAGAGAAAAAGGGAGAGAAAGCAAGAGCCTGCCTCAGTGTCTTAGCTAATAGCTTCTTTGGTTGGCTACTTTGATTTCGATCATATTTTATGGAAGTTGATGCCTCGACCGCCACACGCTTCGACATGATGGACGTTCGACCGTTCGTAAGCGTAATTGACCGGCACCCAACATCCCCCAGCACGAACTACGTATGTGTGGCTTGCCGGTGAGGTTTCGACGCGTAAAAAACGGTGATCTTTTTTCGGAGGAGACCCTTATATGCGCGAAGTTGCGCCGTGTGGTACCTTTAGCTGGAGGCATAAATTAAGCGAGCCGGTTCGGTGTGTCCGGTGCGTGTTTTCGAAGTTTCCAAAGGGGTAACCGAAGCAGGAAAGTATGTGGAAAAACAATCCATCGGCAAACTTCTGAGCGTGTGATGGCGGAAGTGACCTTTAGTCGGTGGATGTTGCTTGTTGTTCTTCGGTTACTGATGCTCTTGTGTCTTTTGGTGTGCGTTGCAAGAAGAATGCTCCATTCTTCCACCTCAGAAGAGATGCACAACTTATTTCCGGCTATAGTTCGAACATCTTTTAGGGGTTCTCAAATTTCACAGAGTTATCGACAACAGTTCTAGCTTTTTTTTTAACGTTTTTAGATATCTCGCTTCTCTCATACAACAGATGCCGAAGTTGTACATCCCTGCTTTACCTGTGTGGTTGCGAGACAAACCGACAATGTTGCATATTCTAATTAGACCACACAATCAGGTACTTGCATACTGCCCATATTGCATGGTTATTGATGCCATAACGCAAACATTATTGGACAGAGAGGAACATAAACATTACAGCTTTATGATTCATTGCAAATGCAGCTTGGTATCATTATTCTACTGACGTATCTTACTTATTGAGATTGAGTAACCAGTGGGAATAACTGAGATGATTCATTTCTGGTGATTTAGACGTACATGACATTATTAATTAAGAAATAGGAATAAATGTCTATAGGACTCAATTAAAGAGTTGAATAGTGTCCTAGCTTTTGAAGCGAAATTCTATTATAATTACTTCCAAGAATTTGAGTTCATAAGCACTAACCTAGAAATATTGTACTTGATTGCAAGTGTATGTATCTAAAAATGATTAAAATAGGAAATGGGGAACTACTGAGTTTCTTTGAGTTTCTTGGGTTTCGCGTGGTGAAATGCTTAACTTCATCAAGAATTTATTGGAAATTCGTTAAGAAATAATGTATACCAGAAGCAGAACGGTTTAGTGACATTAGATCTTGATGATGTCTAGTCCCCCGTTAAGACAAATTGGAGTTATCCTAAACCCTACCGTCCAGTCGCTAGCATTCCGTGTAAGAGGAAGCTGTGCTTGCGTATACGTTTATCGTCTGTTCACACTCTCTTTGTTACTTTGCTACGTCTAAACCACTTGGCCAACCAGGTCGATGTTTGAGTTTGAAAAGTTTCCAACTCTTCAGCGCAGCATAGAACATGATGCATAAGTGGCAAGAGGAAACTAGGCATTTGCGTGCGCTTGCGCGTGTGTGTGTGTGTGTATATAGATCTATTCTCTTAACGCCCACGATATCATGACTTTAACCCTTGAGTGCTAGGTTTGGAGCAGACAGACACACACGAGGACACGAACTCAAACACGCGGTAGTGCTTTCTCGAGCGTTTACACAGTTCTATTCCTTCCCCGTAAGCGATTGTGTGTGAGCGGGCACAATCGCACACAAAACTTCCTTTCGAGAACGTGCAGCTATTCGTGTTTGGTGCTCATTCAACCTCGAAACCTCGGCTAAAAACCGGGAGCGTCCCATCCACAGCAGCCCCAAAGCACACCGGTTAAAGCCGAAAGCCAGGCCGGAAAGTGTTTCATCGATAAACATTCTTCCAGCCGGTACCACCCTGCGGCGGGGAGACGACGACCGGCGGGATGCGTATATACGTGGTTCTGCGATATGAAATTAATTAGACAAATTAATGTATTAACACGTTTCTCATCAAACAGTACGGGTGATGCGTGCGAACGCTTTTGAGCGCTTGGCAAACAAGTAAACAGAATGGCTAAAGGGCTCACGGCTGCCGTACCGAGAGGGTGGGCAAGGCGGCATATGTCAACATCCGGAATCACGTTTTCTTTCCCGCTGCCTCTTAGCATGGCGAGCGGAGATGTAGCGTGATCGATGGTGGTGTTGAAGAGTAGCGAGAAGGCGTAGCGAAGTAAGTATATATCGGCTGGTACCTTTTTGGGAAAAGATTCATTGAAAATCTATAACCAACGAAAGCACATAAAGCATTGACTCTACCAGCAGCAGTCACACTTACTAGTTAGGCAAACTTACTCTATCGGACTATAAAAATAGATTTTGGATTTTTAAAAAAGACACCAAAATGGATGATGCAGATGGTCAAGTGCTAGAAACATCCCGGTACATTGCTAACATTATCAGACATCAGTATTAAACACTCACAACCCTTGATCCGAGACTGCAAAGATATTTGCTGTATATTTGTTACAGCCCTTGTGCGTTTCCTTTCGATTATTAACTCATGTTGGGTAAAAAAGGCTAAAAACGTCACCGCAACGCATGCTTCCAATCGTGAGTATTGTTTTTATTTCACACAAAAAGGGTGCGTTTTATTGGGGTTTCCTTTTTGTCAGCTTGCTTACCGCCAGATTAAGCCCAGATCAAGCGTAGAAGCAAACACGATACTGTGAAACGAATTTCGGATATTTTTAAGTTGCAAATACCCGTATGCTTATGCTTGGCGAACATTGAAGATTGATGTGAGTGGAAATCAGCGGGTTAATGTTAAAGGTTAATGAGCGATCGAGTAATTATAGGTGCATGAGGGTTAAATCAAAAGACCTGCACGCTGCACAGAACGGTGAACTTCTCTCTCTCTCTCTCTCTCTCTCTCTCTCTCTCTCTCTCTTCCCTCTCTCTCTCCTCAGTTACATATTTTCCAGCATCATAAAAATGGAGTACACCTTTTTCATAACCTGTAAAAAAAGAAGAAAAAAATCCTCACGTGAGTAAGATCGCACACGCACGTATCGGCGATAATCATCGTACGCTCATGAACAGATTCATGTCAATGTTAGCCATTCCGGCACAGGTGAGTCCACTCGGATGCTGGCTACGGTGTAGCAACAGGTGAAAGATCCGCTTGTTCTGCTGATGCAACTCGTGCCAGGCAATGCCGTAGATCGTATCCGTCAGATTGGAGGCTTTTACCTGGATCAGCATACCCGGTACGCACAGTATGAACAGCTGTATCGTACAGAGTGGTATCAGAAATAGCCCCGGTAGCCACAGGCTCTAAAGAAGTCACGTGAAACAAGCAACCAAACAGCAATAGGTCAAGAACTTCCAAGAAGTTGGAATTGTTTGGAATTGCAAGATGAACAACTTACGGTACGCAGCACATATAGCGTTAGCACAAGCTGAAACGTTAGGGACAGTACCTCGACGAACGCCTGTTTCGAATAAACCTGCTCAATGGATTGCACAAACTGTTCCAACCGTCGCTGGCGGACAATAATGTCGCACAGTTTCTCTCGCACCGCATCATCCTTTCCCACGAGATCCGTCCGCTGTACAAGCACGTCCAGATCGGCTAGATGCAGCTGCAGCACATCGTACTGGATGCAAATGTTGAGAATGAAGGCAAAGTAAATGTTCTGCGTTGCGGTCAATCCGGGCGGTGTCCACAGGATACAGCTCATCTGGTACAGGTAGTTTAGCTCGTAGCCGGTACCACTGTTCGGATCCACGAACGGCAGATATACACCGAACGGTAGTATCTTCTCCCCATTGTACAGGTACAGCAAGGCCGGTCCGAACGATGCCATGATGGCGCCAAATAGAAACATCATTGTGTAGAGCATTACACCGCGCCAGAAGATTTCCGTATACCAGCGCAGAAGGGCTATCTGTCGTTCATCGTTTACACCACTGAGGTAGGTGTCCCGGGCCATCTGCATCAGCTTCGGGACATCGCTACGGTATGCCCACGCACCAACGATACGAGCCCAGCCGATAAAGCCAAAGCAGATGGTGGCCATCACAAACGACTTACCGAACAGGTCGTCACGAAACAGCACCAGAACGTCGTAGAACGAGACAACCATAAACAAACCCGCCATCGTCATTATGGTCGCGGACAGTGGGTTGAGCGTGAGTTTTTTCGTAAACGCATCCATGCCCAGCATGCGAAGGATGTGGTACTGCCAGGACAGGATACGATCGAACCTATCAATCGGACTTTCGCTGACCACTGCCATATTGGAACAAGCGGATCAGACGTTCAATGAGCTAATCCAAACCAACTGTATTCCTACGGAATGGTTTGTACAAACACACTTCAAAGTGATTACCAACAACGAAAAAAAAACGGTGGAAAGATAATTAACTCTGGTGAGGTGGTTTATTGAGGATTCCTCATTAGACGGAATGTGTTGCTGAAATATTTAAACCATAATTGAGGTCTCTTTGAGTGCTTTGAAGACTACAGACATTCTGGGTGTGCTTGAAACACGCTAGCGAGTATTATAATTACACACTAGAATACGTTTGGAAATGAGTAGCAGGCACCGCCCTGATTTCCTTGAAGTGTAATGTTACGTGCATTTTACATGTTACGTAACATCATGAAAATTGAGTAGAATTTCTGAGACATCTGGAAGTATGTGTACCATTACAGATTATTAAACCAAAGCAAAGAAATCCCAATATTACATTGACTTACGCACATTAACGAACAGATTCAAGCAGATCGGTGTCATTCGCGCGCACGTGAGCGTTTTGGTTTGCTGGGAGCTCAGGAGCAATAGGCGAAAAATCTTTTGATCTCCCAACGACAGTTCGTTCCAGGTAAGGTTATATACGCCGTCCGAAAACTTAACACCCTTATCCTCGATGATAGTGCCGAGCAGACAGAACAGAAAGAGTTGCAGTGTGAATGCCGGTATCAGCACCAGTCCAGGGATCCAGAGAGACTAACGGGAATGTAGAAAGAATATGGCATTAACAGATAGGAATTAACTAATAGGAGCTAAGGCACAGCGTTGGTTGACAATACGTACAAACTGCAGTACAAAGAGCGTGATTACAATCTGTAGTCCAAGCGAGAGTACCTCCACCCCAGACAGTACGGTGTGCGAGTCTTCAATGGTCGTGATGAAGCTGGCAGGAAGCGTTCAAGCTGTATTACTGGTCCATTTCTGCAAAGATTTAATCTCCCATCCTTACCTAAAGAGTCGTTGCTGTCCATGCAGGATGGTGCGTAACTTTTGGGCAATCATTACCTCCCGCATTGGACCTTGGGAGCGAATCAGCTCGTCTAGGTCCTGTAGATGTACTCCCAGGATGTCATACTGAATGCAGATGTTGAGTACCAACGCAAATATCATGCACTCGGATGCAACCAGCCCGGGCGGTGTCCAGATGATGCAGCTTACCTGATAGATGTAGTTCAATTCATACCCCGTCTGGGAGGACGGATCGACGAATGGAAGTACCACACCGTACGGTAGTACACGCTCCCCAGTCATCAGATAGATACCAATCGGAAGTATGCCGGCAGCAATGGATGTACCAATAAACACAAGCGTATACCCGTTGACAGCACGCTGGAATAACTGGGTGTACCAGCCTAGAATACGCAGTTCACGCTCGTCATTCTTTATCACCTGGTATGTGTAGTAGGTTTGGAGCAGCAAGTTCGGTAACACTTTGCTGTACACCAAAAATACCGATATCCGACCGAGCCCGATGGTGGCAAAGAAGATCGTAATCAACACGTAGACAAAGTTAAACATGTCGTTCTTGAAGAGAAACAAATCGTACAAGGAAACCATGAAGAAGAACAATGCCAAACACACAAATATGAAGGTTAGTCCGTGGAAACGAAACTTTGGATCGTAACTATCCACACCGATCAGCTTCAGCAGCAACCGTTGCCGTTTAATCAACTGATCAAATGCGTAGATCGGATGCTCAACCATTGCGGTGCGATTAGTGGATGTGGTTAGAACCGAATGTACTCCTTGACTGGAAGCGTGGTTTGCCAGCCACGGGTTAGACATTGAGCTCCAATAATTAGCTCCTCATTAATTTTAAAAGTGTCCGTTGTCAGCTGTTGGCGATTACACAGATATCCCTTTCCAAGGATTGCTATTACCTCAGGGAGGTTTTTTCGCAGTATTTATGGCGATCCAATAAACTATTAGGCATCTCACTCGACTTCAAACCAATAGGACATCAGCAATCAGGAAGCGAGAGTGCAAAGATCCTCAGGATATTCATTGCAAACAAGGGCCAAATCGAAATACGTTATAACACTTCCAAAACGCTGGCGTACAGCTTGTTTGCAACTCTCTGCCTGCTTGCTACATTCGTGCAGGGTCCATGTTTCACACCTTCGTACACGGTAGAACGCCCGCTTCACACAAGATGGTGTGCACCTTAGGAAACAGTCAGTGAATTTGCAATTCCACCAGGGGCAAAGTAGATGATTGCAAAATGGGTAAAACGACGGTACGTACGGGGTGTGAATTTATCGATCCTCCGTACGCGGTTGTAACGCTATTCGTTACGTTTTGCCGACACGTGGTCAACCGCTCACCCATCCCATCCAGTGACGGCCCATTTAAGGATCAAGCAACGGAGCGCCATTAATTAGCAGCGCACGGTGCGATATCGTGAGCTATAAATCATCCCCACCGAAAGTCTTGGTTATTGCAAGAATGTACGACTAACCGGGGGGGGTGAGTGAGTGTGCCGGTGTAACTCTACGTGCGGCGTATAGTTCATCCATCGTAGAGCTTTAATTGCGCGCTAATGCAAGGTAGTAGCTTTTATTTGTTGTTGTTGTAAGTGTGTGTGTGAATAAAAGCTTTCATGATGCAATAAATACATTGTGGAGAAGATTCAAGTACTGTACTTTTAAATTTCTAATAATAATTCTTGTTCTTAAGACTTGGATATCCTGGTCACGGCACCAACTCACCAACATAAAAAATGTCAAAACAAAAAAACGTTTGTTTTTCTTCAAACATATTAAAACGACAAAAAGGAATTCTTCCAAACAAAAACCATTGATTCAACACGGGAGAATAAAATTAGACCACCGCTAGACCTCGGGTTTAAGGTCGTACTCTTCTTTATTATCATACCGGCATGCCTGGTTATCCTCGAATGTTTTATCTGCACGCAACTTTAGCTACTTGGACGGCTTTTTCCACATCTTCCGCCTATTTACCAAAACCATCGCAGAACAAAAAAAAACCCGCCCCGTTGTACCATTGTGTGTAAATGAGACGAACCTATCACGGATTCGGAGAAGACGCTACGCAAAACGCATCCG
Source organism: Anopheles longipalpis (assembly GCA_016170015.1). Classification (NCBI taxonomy): domain Eukaryota; kingdom Metazoa; phylum Arthropoda; class Insecta; order Diptera; family Culicidae; genus Anopheles; species Anopheles longipalpis. Next base: position 13,465,129 of record CM028102.1, read on the forward strand.
TTTACAAGGTGCGCTTCAGTAGTCGAACACGGATAAAATCATCCTGTACGAATGGAAACTTGTCGATTGCCAATGAAAAAGATGCCGTTTCGCTACTCTTGTTTCTTTAGTAGTGTTCACCTACCTCAACCCCCCCCCCGCCTATCCCCCTTCCCCTCCACGAAGTCTTTCGTTTCCTTCCATTGCGCCTTCCAGTCTTTCAGGATGGCGCGGAATGCTGCGGAATGTTAGAATGATTCGCCTCCTTTTAAGGACGCATCGTTGTGCAAATGCGAGGAGTTTTGTTTTTGTTTTTGGTTCTCTCGTTCAGTTGCATATTCTGGTTCGGCACATTTCTCATCACCGAACTGAATTGTTTGCTTTGTATTGTTGTTCGCTACCGGGTTCGTCGTTTTAATATTTTTCGTTCACGTTTGGCGATTTGGGCGTTTTGGCTCGATTCGGAACCCCAGGGTCCACATAAAAATGGAATATTATTTGTAAAAAGAAAGAAAAATGCAGGAAACCGAAGCTTTTTTAAAACACACACACACAAAACATGGGCAGGAGCAAAAAAAAAAGTTACAAAACAAAAAAAACCCTACTCACATGCAGGAAAGCAATTGTGCAACGCATAATACGATCGTAAATCAGACATTGATCGACGCTTGACAAATTATACGTGCCATAAGTGGACTTTGTGCGCGGTTTGCTGGTTGGCGGTCTAAAGGTGGTGCTGCAACGGGGGGTTTGTTTCTTTTTCTTTTTTTTTGTGCGGAACCGGCCCGATGACAACGACGTCAGCGGGTTGGGCGGCGAATTTATGGCCGCTGATCGCTATCGCTTTAGCCGCTGCACGGTTTAAAAGGGAAGTGGTAGATACATTTGGGTGGATGGAAAAAAGGAACAAAAAAAAGAAGGTAAAGTAAAAATGTAAGATTTATTTGTTCTTTACGAGCACATTGTAAAACGCTACTTATGGCACTTTAGCTTTACTGGATGCGGTGAGGGGGAGGCAAAGATCCGTTTTGGGGGGTTTCTTTTAATGTGCAATGTTATAAAGTTTTTCCATTAATGCAATTATTGGTATCGGTAAAGCCAATTTCATTTAATATTTAACAATCAAAATGCTTCACATGTTACCCGCACACAGAGAACGTTGTTCGATGCTGGAAGTTTGAGAAATAAAAATAAAACACATTATTTCATAGCCATAATATTATTTATTATTTTAATTTTCATGCAACAAACAAACAAACTTTACACGCCATTACGCTTGTAACATCGAAGAGTAATTACAGCCATGATGAGCACACGCAGCACACGTAACGCGTTATTTATCACTCCAGTTTATATTCCAAGGTTGATTAGTACTATAAACAACGTTAGCTGAACCGTGCACAACTTATGGGAAGTAATAACGGACAGGCATGCGTGTCTATACACATCGCCAATCTCCCTATTCCGTTCTCCACACGGAGAGACTTTCACACACACACATACACATGCACGCACACGCTCACACAAGTGATCTGAGTTATGAGTAGAAATTTTCTTAACGAATCGGCCCATTTACCAACCAGCATCGTTATTGGTTTTCGCAACAACAACACAAAAATCCATCCCAAAACGTCCTTCGAATGGCGCTAGAAGAATGCTAGAATGTCCTGTCCCGCAAGCTTACCGCAAAAGCTGCACGGACGGGATGAGGAATGAGCTGATTAATAAGTCTGCCGTAGCCGAGGCGAATGTGCAACATCTGAAACGCGCTCCTGGAGGCTGCTTAGCGGCGGTTAGCAGTTGTAATAGGATCAATTAATTTCCATTCCTTCGCTTGCCATTGCCGCCAAGAGCACGTGCGCATGATGTAGCATTCGCTACGACACCGTACCCGCTTCAACTCTAGCCCGGCACTGCACTCTAGCTCTAGCAGTGCTGTATGAAAATTTGACACTTTTCGAGCAACAAACAGCGTGTTTCACCATTATTGGAGAACATTGGGGAACTTCGGACTCCGTTCCATGATTTGCTGTAACATTGAAGTATGTTTAGACGAGAAAAATACTCCTGAAGACGTCTTAAGTTTGGAAATTGGTAGGACTTTCAACGACTCCGCATGGTCGTCTGCTACGCCTCTTTAATACTCCACAATCTGGACACTTGCAAACACGAGCGACATATTTCAACCACATCGAGAGAGGTAAAAAATAAAACCCCCGAAATGAAAGTAGCTCAGTTGGCAACACTGAATTCGTAACGCCTAACGTGATTAGATGAACTGTCGAAGCACAAATCGCACCACCTTTAAAAATCATGGCGCAAACCGAGCGAAAATTGGAAAAAGGCGCAAAAGGGAACTCCCGTTTCATCGTCCTTAGGATCTCGCACCCTCCGTACCATCCGGACGAAGATTGATGTTTTTTAATTAAATTAGGATTAAACGAATTTGCTACGCCGCTGGCGCTGATGGTGGTTTGCCCCGTGCACTGCCGCCCCATGATGCCCAACTCACCGCACCGCTGATGCCCTGTAAAGGGTCGATAGGTCGTTAGGCAGATTAATATGGCGACCTGTGTGAATGATTAGCTGGGTGGGTAAGAAAGGGCACCATTCCACCAGGACGGAAACGGATACTTGCGTTACAAACTTCTGCTGCGGCAGTAGCTGAAGACACCGGGAAAATGGCTTCGTCCAGATGAAGTTGACTCCTTCCCCGCGTCGACTTTTCGCTAAAACGAACTTTCCCTTCGCTCTGCTGCGAACGCGCAGTAAAACTGCAGTCTCGGAAATCTCACCATCAGACGTTTCGCATTACTTCAGGTCTGCTGCAAACTGGAGCAGTAGCTTTCACACCACTCCACGTACTGAGTGTAGTATGGGGCCTCCAAGTTGCGAACTTCCGGTACCATTTTACTGCCACTTTGCTGACTCACATCAAAACCTCGGCACGAGTGTCTCCCCCAACGGCCGGGTATGGAACGGAGTACGGGATAGAGTAAGAAAACAGCACAGTGGGAAACTTCATGAAATAATTACTGGTAAATCGTTACCGTGGCAGAAACTCCCGCCACACTTCGGTTCTGACGGGGCGTTACGGGCGCCGTTCTATGTACGGCTAATTACATTTGATGACTTTTTAAGGAAGTTTTCCTCCCTCCCAGAAAGGCTGGCGTTTCGCGTACGAGTTAGATTGAACTTGAACGAGTTGGCGGTAAAAAGGTAAACTAACAGACGCACCGTGTCAGTCGCAGAGTGTTGCCATTATGCAATCCGTGATGCAGAATGATTTTGAAACTTTCTTCCAGGTAAGATTTAAAAAAAAAACTCCAATGCAGTAGCATATACGGGCGCTCTAGTGCTAATGGATAACTTTTTTAAATCACCAAAAATGAGTGTTATCAAAAGTGAAAAAAGTGATAAAGTGCTTTATACAGCAAAAAAGTGTAAATAACTCAGATTAAAAAATTCTTGAACACTTTTATGGAACGAGGTTTTAATACCACTCAATACTTCTTGTAAACCTGATTGATTGATTGGTTAATTCATTTAAATGACACCAAGTAAACTTGGAGAACCAGAAATCCTTGGAGAAATATATCGCCGAAGAACATCACGTGAAGATGCCGCAAGAAATTGAAGTCATTGTCCAAGACATCTAATCCACGAGGACCTCCAGATGCCAGAATGTGTGATGTACCTAATCAATACTTCTCTCACCTTTCTTACTTAAGTTGCTTTTCGGGAGTCCGCATACTCCTTTCCGAATATTGAAAAGTTAGGTTAGGCTCTAGTTAACAACCATTTTGTACCAAAANTGAAGTCATTGTCCAAGACATCCAATCCACGAGGACCTCCAGATGCCAGAATGTGTGATGTACCTAATCAATACTTCTCTCACCTTTCTTACTTAAGTTGCTTTTCGGGAGTCCGCATACTCCTTTCCGAATATTGAAAAGTACCAAAACTAAGTGTACTGAGATTAAGAAAACTTCTGAACATCTGAAATTGAGGTTAGTTAAACTTCACGTATTTCCTTACTCCAACTGTAAAATCTTCAGTATAAACTTCTTCAATGTTTGAAGATGTATTATTTCTTCATCTCACTAATCGTTACATCCACGATGGCGGTTTTGCGAATTTGCTATCCCACGGCATTCCATGACCCCGTCGGTAGTATCTCCCAAGGCAAAAAAAAAACTGATCATCGTAAGGTATCTTCTTCACATTCAGCAGCCGGGAACAGTTGAATAACCGCGGGGCCTGGACACAGCAAAAGGGTCGCATCTCCAAACCGGAAGATCCACGGGAGGTCTACGCATTCGCGCATTCTAGCATCCGTACCATTGTTACGTCGTCCCGTTTGAAGAGATGTATAAATCAGTCAAGAAATGCCGCGCTACCATCCCGCCCCTTCAACAAACCGAAACGTTAGCAGCTTCCCGTTTCGGCAGAACAACCGCGATCGGTTTGGTAGCGAGCGCGATGAAGACACCGTAGCGAAACCGATCGGATCGTGGAATAATTGTAACAATACATCGCTGAAACGGGCAAAAAAAATCCCTTCCCTGGATGGGAGTTTAAAGTCATTTTTTTTTCTTCTTCGCCCGCATCCTTCCCGCTTTGCTTCTCGCGCGCTCGCATTGTTTTGACGTACAGCAGTCCCTTTCTGCGCGGACTACGCCCGGTTGCCGAACTTGCCCGTGACTACTGCATTTGCATTGAACAAGCAAAGCAAAACAAAAAAAAATAACGAAACGTGAATATTTTAATACCACGTACACCTTCCTTTCGATGTACAACGCTATCGCCTTACATGAAAAGGATGGCGATGAAAAAAAAAACACAACCTTCGAGCGCTAGAACAACGCTATCCCTTTGCGCAAGGTAATGTCTTCCCTGCCCCGATCGAAACAGCTTGTTCTGGCGTCCCCAACGTGAAACCTGCACCCGGGAGTTTAACATTTTCTTCCCAAAAGGTAGGGAAAAAAGATGCGCACGGTGCATTCAGAAAATCAGTCGTGCGGTTTGTCGGTGGCGCTCAGATCCCGTCAAACCGTGCACAAGAAAAGCCGTGAACTGCGGGGTCAAAGATGCGGTCCAAAGGGCGTGCGGTATCGCTGCGGCCGTATCGTTTCGCGCTACACCCCCCGCTGATCAATGAATGGTGAAAGTTGTTCGGCCGTTTCGGCGCAGCAGGTACTTCGATTGGACAAGCAGCAGCTTGGGATGGTTGTGCCGACTGCAAGTGCGGCATATCGTTTGCCGTGCGGCTGTGTGGTATGCAAAATAAATGTTTTGTGCATAGGACGGTTGTTTTGTGCAAGCGGGCAGAATAGTTACCGTGGCGGTGTGGGGATTGCATATCTATAGCTATTAAATGTCGATCATTATCATGGGCATTTCTAGTACTGGAAATTCAAGAATTCGCAATTTCATGTCCAGTACTGTGTGAGTGTACTGACGATACTGATCACTAGATATTATTTGCGAAGCAACTCAACATTGCTTTCTTTTATAAATATAAATTTTAAAATCATTCACGGAAGTCAGTCAGACACAGGACACTCATCTATCACAGCTAGAACCAAATGGGGGTTCATCACCACGACAGCCAAAATAAAGCGACGATACAATGATAGCAATGATGATAGCAAGAGCTCCAGACCCAGAAGATCACACTCCATCACCGGATGTAGAAACTATGGAATCGTCAACACAGCAATATCAGATGACAACAGAGTAAGATTAACACCTACATAGCAACAGATGACGTAATCGAAGTCAGCCGTAATTGGCTGAAAATAGTTTTCAAACTAAGTAAGTAATTAAGTAAGTAGTTCTAAATAAGTAATTAATTAAGTAAGTAGTTCGAACTAAGTAAGTAATTAAGTAATAAAGTAAGTACATAGGTAATTTATAAATAACAGAGAAAATATTAATAACTACTAACAGATCTTTGTAAAACATAAGAAACTTATATAATTAATAACAACAATAAAACAACAACAAAAAGGTTTGAATTTTTTCGTAATTCAAACGAAGGAAGAAAAAAAATAAAAATAGAAAACAAACTAATAAATATGTAAACATTGGAAAACATTGGAATAAATAAACATATAATAAATAACAACAATAAAACTACAACAAAAAGGATTGAGTTTTTTCGTAATGCCAACGAAGAAAGAAAAAAAAAATAGAAAACAAACTAATAAATATGCAAACGAAAAACATTGGAAAATTTTTAAATCATAATTGATTGAGAAAATCCCTTTGATAAAAAAAAATTTCCCTTAATTTATGAGAATGATAGATTGTATGTGCAGCGAGCGAAAACCACTTACCTTTACGAAAATTTGCACGTTAAGTGCAGTGTGTTTACAGCTTACCATCCTTTGTTTTCGTAAGAAAACAAAAAAAAATTTTTTTGTAATGTAGAAGAAGAAAACACCATAACTTAACCATTTTCTTGCATTTGTCGCATTTCACGTTCCTGCGAGTAACTGCTTTTACCAGTATGAAGCAGTAAAGGGCAACTTTTTTTCCCCCTCTTACTTTTGGCTACTTTTCTTCCGAGCCGTTTTAACATTTTCAGACTCGCGCTTCGCCCCCCAATATAGTGCCATCCCTTTCGCGAAGCTTTTGTGTGCTGCACGCGGCCATCATGGCAGCCATTTTCCCGGCCCCGTTGCCACGTTCATGGGTTGGGTTGGTGGTTTGGAAAATGTTTTCGTGCTTTCACAGGCAAAACCCGTCAACGGCAGGTGGAAAAACTTTCCGTTTTTCCAAGTACCAGTTTTCTTTTTCTCCCTTCCCCAAAGGCAGTTCGTTCGGGCTACGGTGGACGACACAAAACTTTCGACATAAAACACTTAATACGCTCTTTTCTTCCATTTGTTGATATTACCACGTGCGTGCTATGTACAAACGAACGAAGAAAGCCAGCCAAAAGATGCTAGCGAGCGTACCTGCTACGTCAGACGGAAACAACCAAACTATGGCCGAAAATAGCAAACAACACCACTTAACTGCAAGCGTTCGATGTAAATAATGAAGCAGCATCTTAACGGTCACGCAATGTAATGAAACTTGAAATAGAATTTAAATACGACGAAAAACAAAACGAACAAATAAAATTACCTCTACCACTTGGGAAGCACACATACACTCTAGAGCACATCATGAGAATGACACCGAACAACCAGCGGAACAAAAATTAA
>CM028102.1:13472355-13500112 GCA_016170015.1 Anopheles longipalpis
CCCTCCTACCTTTTCTGCTTTGTGTGTTAGTATTCGTTCGATTAATTATGCTTGTGTAGGTATGCACTAAGGGACTTCGCCTTCGCACCTTATTATTCGGGGCCAAAGGATGCAAAATGAAATGATTCACTACAACTAATGTGTTATATATATATATATATATGCGTTTGTGTTTGTATATATATATAGTTTTATGTTATGTTATCGGAAGTAACGCTTGTAAACGAATCTCCTGCACGCTACAAGAGCAAAAAAATACCCATTGGTGGTTGGCCTATACTTATGGTGTAAAAGTGAATCCTAAAGACGAAACAGCACGGGACACAAATGACAACACGCAAAACGCCGCACACTATCTACCGCCTCTCCTTACAGTGTGCTTGTGTGCGTTTGTTTACATTGATTTGTGCGTGTTTTTTTTTTCTTCTTCCTTTCTTTCCCCATTTTGCTTCTATTTGCGTTAGCCGTTTTATTTTTGCTTTTTTTTTCTTCTTTCAATCGGAGCTTTTGCTTTTTTTTATTATAATTTTAGTATGATACATCGGACCCTACCAAGTCAAGTCAATATTTGCTCTGGTCGGTGTGTATGTGGGTGTGTACTTGTATTGCAGTGCACATCTTTGTGTGTGTGGCAAAAGAGAACTTTTATATCGTTTTTCATTTAAAACTGTAACAAAATATGTACAATAGAAGTTTTAAAAGAGAAGAAAACAGAAGTGGATAAAATTACGAAAAAAAACATAAAACTAATAAGGAAAAACAGAATGAAACAAAAACAATAAAAAAATGAAGTAATAAAATTAACAAATTATGTAAAACGAAGAAAATATATAAAACATCAAGTTAAATTAAAGAAATAAAACAAGTAGCATTTTGAAACGAACCAATGTTTGAAGCAGAGTATCAAATAAATGATGGAAAAACAGTACCAATTCTCACACACATTTCTTCGTGTATATCCTTCGTTTGTGCATACATGCACATGTATATTGCATACATCGAATGTACTGTAGTTAGTGATCGGTTACACATATGTACACAAACACAAACACACACACACCGACACGCGCACTGTCCCTGGTCTGAAGTTTTTTGGCCATAAGTGCATAAACGCAACACTGTACCGGGGAAATATGTTCTCCAAACTCTCGTTCCTACAACTTACGCGCTACTATTTAACTTCTTTCGGGGGCTTTTTTTGTTCCTTCACTGTTTCTACTTGTATGTGTGCGTGTTTTTTTTTTAAATTTGCAAAAAAACTCTGCAAAACACTTTCTACTGCAAATGGCACCGGAACGAAATGGTAAATCTGGATTTATTTAGGATGAAGTTATTGAAGGTATTGAAGGGAGAATGAAGGAAAGTAAGGATGATTGGGAGAAGAGGGGGACGTAACAAAACAGTAACAAACGAAATGGTTTTTTGCTTTAGTTTGATTTACCTTTCGTTTTTTTTCTTCTTCCGTCTTCGTTAACAATTAAGCTTCTAAATAGAAAATCCACTTTCGGGATGACATTACAACTCTCCCTAATGGGTGATTACACTACTCACCGTTCTCGTGAGGATCATATGCAGGTCCTCTTCAATAAACAAACGAAAAAAAAATTATTCCCTCCTACTGATATGCAGATGAAGCGGACTGACACTAGGCATACAAATGATTAATAGAGATTACATGGGTAATAATAATTTAGTGGAAACAACTTCGCACTACTGGGCGGTGCCGGCAAGAAACGTCATGCTTCGCACCTGATTCGGTTGCAGCAAAAAAAAAAAAGATCACAAATCAGGCTGCGAATGCGGCAATGGTGGGGAAGGGATTGGATTGGTTTATTGGAGAGAAAAAAAGGGAGGACATGAAGAATACTATTTTGGCGGTATGCCATCTCGCCGGCTTCTATCGGACGATATCCTGAAGCGCCGTTTTTCGGGGCACGTACAGCTATAAAAAGACATCAAACGCTCTAAGAACTCGCGTTCTTTGTTTCTGGCACCGAACGATCTTAACGCTACGCCCCCTTTACTCTGCCGATGAAGCGAAAGAGTTTCTCGGGTTACCTTTCTACGCGTAGTTGGGACGAAATACGTCACCTTCTCTGGTTGATCCCTATCCCTAGCGGCTTAGTAGCAGGAGCCCGCCTGTTGCTGATATCGACGGAGCCGCCTATTCCAATCATCCTTCCACTCGATGATGATCGTTTTCGGGCCGAGCATCAAATTTTCCGCATTGCTCTTCGCATCCATGCCGAGGATCAGGTAAGACCTGGTGACGAAAAAAAAAAACACGGAAACAACAGTCATACCATGCCGGTAATGCGGTCTGCACAATCCACACACTTACTTGTTGATCTTGATGTTCGGACAGCGGCAGTCGAGATTTTTCGACGGTACGAGCAAACCAATGCTTGACTTGCGCTGGCTCGCCAGTAGCAGCGGTCCGTTCGATTTAAAGACCGATTGAACCTGAAGATTGAAGCGTACCTCGTCACGGGGTGAATTTTTGCCTCCAGGTGTCGTACGGCCCGTCACCTTCGCCATGATAGCTGTTTAGAAAAAAAATTAAAAGAGAGAGAGAGAAAGAGAGAGAGAGAGAGAGAGAGCGGGTGATATTGTAAATGTAAAAAGATACAGCTTTGGCGGACAGAAACAGTCCGACTTGTAGTGCAAATTGGCAAATGTAAACAACCAATTACCATAATCGCGTTTGCAGAATTTGTTCAGGTTAAGCCGCTTCGTGTCGAATTTGCATTTGCCACAATCTGAAAGTGAGACATTAGAAAAAGAATTAAATTATTTTAATAAAACGGCACACAAACTGAAACGCACTAGGCTGAGAGCGATGGTGAAATCTTTTATTGCTTTAACCTGGTACAAATAACCAGGCGCACCCATTTAGTATAAAAAAGAAAAAAAAATATTTTTAGTATATTTTATAGCAAGTCAGTTTACGGTTTTGTTTTCTATTTTTATCCAAAATGGCATCAAACATTTTAAGTTTTAAAATATAAAGTAACACAATTACAAAATAACTGACCTTTTAGAAAATCAAATATGGACATTATGGTTGCTTGTATGATTTTACAAAATAGTTTGAAGATTGTTTCTAAATGTTTTTGATAATTTTTGACAATTCTTTTATTTATTTTTATGATTTTTTTTCATAAAACTTATTTACAAATAAAAAAAAATATTATTTTCAACCTAACATTTTGATAAACAAAACTCCAGCAAACCATTGCAGTTTTGTTGGGCAAAAGTTTCAACCGTACATTTTATTTATATGCAAATATTGTTCACCATTCCCTGCGGACCGGTTGGTTGAGATTTTATTATTGCTTTGCTTTTGTTTTTATCTGCACTTCCGCAGCTGAAGCACACCGACAATGGTCCCTGTTGTTGTGTTTCATTTGATTTGCACCCGTATGAATTATCAGGAATATAAATTCCCAATAAGTGAAACGAATCGAAAATAACAATATTTTGGCTAACGACCAGATAGTGATAGTGTGCTATAAAAACAAACCGCAAAAACAAAACAAAAAGAAATAGAAATAAAAAATAAACTGCAGTCTGGCTACAAAATAACAAAACTGACAAACAAGACTGGTAAAGGAAATTGCAGGGGTTGAAGAATTGGCACACAGTTTGGTCAAAAATAAAATAATAATAAAAACAATTGTTTTTTCGTGCTATAAATTTATCTAGAAGGTGGAATTTTATGGCTTTTTTTTTTCTTCAACATTTTAGAGACCATTTGTTTGGCGAATGAAACTTAAAAAAAACTCCCCGCTTCCTTATTGTATAAACATAAACAATACGTTTGGTTACTTACTTTCTTTGGTGCTTTCGCTTGCATCCGGATCGTACTGGTAGGATTCTGGTGCCGTATTCTGCGCTTGATGGTTGATGTTAATGACGCGAGGAATTTCTTCAAAATTACAGTACAAAAGCAGGGAACGAAACAAGAAAAAAAGGAAAACATGTTACTGATGATAAGAGATTTCAAACAACCCCACAGGAGAAATTTATATTTTTTATCTTTAACAATTAATTTTGCATCTTTAATTTTTTTTTTTGCAAAAGCAGAGCTTTTCCAAGCGATAAGAGGTACTATAGGGAAAAAAAATCAGTCACTGGAATCAGACTGCACACCGAATGGAAACAGTTTGTATTTTCCTACCCCACACCCTGCATGTGTAGGAAACACTGGTTTCGGTTTTAATTAACTGTCTCATTCGAGTGTACAGTTCCGTTTCCAGACGCTTGGTTGCACTGGCCCCGAAAGGTGGAAGGTACAGCGTCTTGCACATTGGTTGAATTGTCTACTACGCTTCTGTACGCTACATATATTTGCATTGTTCCCTTCGCCCCCTCCGGTCGCTTACGTACTTATGCACGGTGCGATATGCGAGCGGCTCTGCTGGTAGCCGCGGGCACATCGGTTGCAGTTCAGTCCCGTTACGCCTTCCTTGCAGGTGCACTGGCCCGTCGTGTGGTTGCAGCTCTTACCGGACGACCCGATCGGATGGCAGTCGCATGCTGAAAGAGATACAGATACAGAGCAAGGGAGAATAGTGAGATAGAGAGAGAGAGAGAGAAAGAGAGAGAGGGAGGAAGAGAAAAAAGGGAAAGGAAATGAGAGAACGTCGAATCAAGGGAAAAATAAATCAAACGAAACTAGAGTAATAGTGTAGTGGAATGATTTATGAAGCTCTGGTGTGCTGTGGTGTGGCCCAACCGTGGGCCAGCGCCAGGCTGCAGTGCGGCAAAGTACATTGGTGGATGGTACAATTTAGTGTGGTTAGCGCTCGTGGTAAGATGTGGCATGGTGGAACAGATACACACAAGAAAAAAGGGGAACTCAAAAGATAAAGCAAGATCTATCGATTGTTAGTGTACACCCAGCCGGTGGAGCAAGGCCACGGACTTGTTGTTTATCTTCTGCCCGTATCAGCTTCCCAACCCTGAAGGTTACACGTTCAGCATACACAGCTCCGGAACGATTTCTTTTTAGGAAACCCCCCCCCCTCTCCAGGAGGGATTGCCACTTTATTTTTGTAGCGTACCGTTTTACCGTTATTAAATTGATTTGAACCGGTGAAGCACTATGCACACAGACGTTCCGGAGGGGAAATGGATCGTTGCAGTAGATGGTCTGGCTACTGGCGCACTGTCTGGAACAACCCGGGGGTGAGGGAAACGAACGCTAATGATGATTGACTCCTGCAAATCGAGCATATCGTTTCCGCAAAAGCATCACCGGTACCGATGAAGACGAAACAGTAGGCTAATTAGTCCTGTCTGTCTGCATCAGACTCGCTCGCGGCTGTTGTCTGGAGATTCTTGTTTGCCCTTGACAGTGATCTTTAATCAAACTATTCTTCAGAGGTAGAATCGGGTTACGGGCAAACTAGATGGATTGAAGATATTGAGAAAAAAACATGCAAATACTAAAAAATCCTTGGGTGAGATACCTCAGTAAATCTGAGGCTTGAGTTCTCAAAATTCTGAACAGAACGTCGATAGCATCAATTCATCAAGAATTCGTTTGCATTCGGTTGTCTACCAGCTCCACACGCTAAACAGCTTCAGAACAACATTGTCTATACGTAAAGGAGAAGAAACCAGACACCAGAGCACAGTAGCAATGTGATACACTCCAGCATAAATCTTGTCGCGTGTCGCGTGGGCCCACGTACCCACCGCAATTCACTTTCAATGCACTTGTGAACGACTCTATTATTTACCTTAATTAAAACAAACCATCCGTTCATCACGCACCCGCCGAGAGCGGCTCGAAGTCATATACAGAAGCATTTGCCAGATGACTTTAACATAGACACTTACTGCCTAGCGGAGTCTGGGACTCCTATTACATCGGCAAAAGGTGAATGCTCCTCCTCGACAACGATTTGTAGTTTGTTTTTTTTTCTTCTCCTCCTGACGTTGTTTTGTCACACGCAAAACCGTTTCAAAGTAACGAACCAAAAGCAAACAGAAATAGTATACACACGTGCACATTTATCACATATCACTTGACACACGCACGGTGCGTCAAACTTTGAGCACGGATTGAGTGAGTGGGCTGTAAAGGAGCCTCTCCAAAAGTCGGCTATACAAAAAAAACAAGCGTCTCCCTACGCTTACCTGGCTACCGAAGTTACAAACGTTAACCTCCAACACACCGTGCGGACGTTCAATCGCTCAGGTGTTGAAGGACAAACACACCACGAGGCCGGACAGCTGTACCCAAAGGGGAGGGAACATGTTGCTTGTTGGATCAAAATTAAGCAAACCGCAGCAATCCCTTTAACATCAAAGCGGCAACGTTTTGCCGTCCACTTGCAAATGTGTGTAAAGTGCTACAAGTCACCCTGGAATAGAAATAAAGAGTTACCACATGCTGCTTCCACAAAAACTGACTTGTAATGTTTGGTTTGATTCAATTATTTATTAGAAATGAACCGGATAAAATCTAATCCAGTTCTCCAATTCTGCAAAACTCCTTCTGTTGGGTAAATTTAATTTCTATTATGTAACATCTCATGAGTATTCGGGGTGGTTCCATGGTCTTGTACTTCAGGACTAGTGTCTTGGATACCTAAGATGTCTAGCAATCTCTGATCTAAATCGATGCCAAGGCGAAGGTCTTGCGTGGCGATGACAAATAGTAGCTTGTGCAGAGTGATAATCATCCGTCCGGTGACTATACGCTCACTGGTTCTTCTGGAGCACTGACAGTTGCGTGGGTACTTGAGATGTTTGATGAATGACCCGTTTTAAAAAAAGATCTTTATATCTTTGGATCTTTCAAGTAAACTTCTCCAAAATAAAGCGTTACTACCAAATACATACTTCAAAGGTATGTCCATCTGTCTCTAATAGCTTGGGATATTAAAATGTGTATATGTAGCAGTATTGTAGTACTTACGCTTGCAGGTTTTCTTGTGGGTGATCGGTTTGGTTGGATCCTTGTAGAAACCCTCGCGGCAGTAATGGCAGTGGCGCCCGGCCGTATCATGCCGGCAGTCAGTACACACACCACCCGAAACGCGTCCCGACATCTTGTACAGCTCGAGATTGAAGCGGCACTTCCTGGCATGGCCGTTACACTGACAGGCTAAAGAAGTGGAGCAGAGAATGGGGGAAATAGTGGGAAGAAACGTTAAACATCGAACCAATGTTACGAAAGGTACTGTTTGGGAACAGACATTCCCAAGAGTGTTGTAAAGGGAATCAAGAATATGGATTGGTTTTGCGCGTCTTCCAACAATTCCGTTTCTTCCTTCATCACACACACGCACGGTTGCGTTTCAAATTGCCTGCAAATTGGGTCGCATATTTTAAAAAATCAAAAAGGACAGGCCCCCATTTCGACACCCGTGGTGCCGTTGGTTCGGTGCAGAAAGAAAAAAGGGACGTAATTGATAATTCATTGCTCCCCTCCAAGGGGATGGGAGGTTCGGTGCGGGTGCGATTGCAGAAGGGCGCCGACATGGACGCATGCAGGCAGCACCCCTTTTAAGGCGATTACGCCGATAGTACCCGTTTCCGGAAGGACGCCCGCAGCCGGTCCCCCCCCGGGGAAGTACCCTGGAGGCAGCGCGCAGGCGAAAAGGAAGACATCAGCAATTTGTCGCTTCAAATGAGAAAGTGCATTTGCGGTGTGCAAGCGATCCCATACGGTTGGGGGTCTTCTTCCCATGCACTGGTACATCCCCCTCCCGCAAAGGGAGGAACGTACGATCGTTCGGGGCGATCAATCGAGCGAACGACGTCGACGTGTCGACGAATATGGAAACCTGCTCCTGCGTGATGCCATGTCGTCCACCAACAAGGTAATGCGCCCGAAAACGGCATGATAAACGGCAAGATACGAACCGTGTGATAGCGACACGAACTGTAAGTCCGGGCTGTATGCATGAGCCGATACCCGTGCCGTGGAATCCGTCCACCAGTTCCGCGTACCAAACCTCGTAAAAAGGCAAGTCAATCGCGCATCTCGCGAATTGCCCGGGGACATTCGGGCTGCATATTGCCCAGTATGGATGGATGCGCTCACACACAGCAAGCCGAAAACTAAGCAACGGTACCCTTAGAACGTGTTGCTCCTCGCGGGAGGATAGGTAGAGCTGTTTGCCAAAATATTATCAACTGTCTGTAGGGACGCTGCCAACGAAAAAAAAACCCCGGTGTTGATCCGGGTCTTGGATCACAATGGAACAATAAACGAATCAGACCAGCGTCATGTTCGTTTGCGATCGTGTACAGTGTCCGGACACAAACTGCTGCCGTTCGTGACGGTTTCGTTTCGCTTCTTGGGCTTCTCGCCCAAGCTCGCTCCCCAAGCACTCTGTCTGTTTTGAAGGTTACCCGGAGCTCACACAACACAACCGGCCCATAAAATTGTCCTAGTACTTCGGGAGCACGATTTCTGTGCTCCGTATTGATTGTCAACAAATTTGCTCAACCCACTACCTTCAGTTTTGAAGTTGCGCGAGTNGCACTCTGTCTGTTTTGAAGGTTACCCGGAGCTCACACAACACAACCGGCCCATAAAATTGTCCTAGTACTTCGGGAGCACGATTTCTGTGCTCCGTATTGATTGTCAACAAATTTGCTCAACCCACTACCTTCAGTTTTGAAGTTGCGCGAGTATCGCCGTACTGGTGATGTACGGCTTTCGGTGCAAAAGCGAGATAGGACTAGGGAGGAGAAGTGCGAACGAGACTGCATTTTACCTTCCACACCTTAGCTTTTAAGGTGCATTTCGTGTTACGGGAGTAGTTTTTTACAATTGATACAAGAATCTCTCGGTAGGTGTAGGTAAGTGACAGTGGAGCTCCCTATTAGCTTCGGTACGGTTCAATCGCTAACCCTGTCAAAGGCTTGGTTCCCGCTCTACGTGACCTACACCACCATGCTCACCCCTTCGCCCCAAAAGAAGACCCTTCCTATCTGTAGCGTGTAGCAACAAAACCAGAACTCCTAAGAAGGACGTCCCATCGGCACACTGCTTACACACTGATGTCCATTCCTTTCCACACACACCAGGAGATACCCAAAGAAATGGCGAATGTCGACACGTCGTCGTACATCCTGAGAAGCTGGCAGTAGAAAGAGCAACCTTTTTCCATGCTCCTCCGTCACTCCCTCTCTCGCCACTTGGTTCCTCGCATCAGCCATTCCGGCATTCGATTCGCACATTCCTGTGGTAAAGGTGTGTGCGGCAGGTGCCCAATGCCCAGAAAAGGCAGTCAAATTAATATCAATAATCATTTGCCACGAACGTTTACGTTTGGTGTGCTCGTACTCCCTGTTGCGGTTAGGGTACCGGCCGGTTGGTCGAAACCAGCCCCGATGAGTGACGTATTGGCGTTGATCGATCGATCGATTCGGCCGCATGCTACGCAACCTGTCCTGCTGTGTCGAACCCCCCCCCCCGCTCCGACTCATGACAATTCGTCTTCAACAATTATACACTATGTATAGAGGGTTGTATGGCGTGCATATAACATGGTACACTTGGCTTTTTTTTTCTTGGGTTACGCAAACGTGCGGTGTTTGCTAAGGATAAGGAAAAACGGACAAGATAGCGAAGGTTAACTTTTGTGCCGGGGAATTGTGTCACCGAGGCCGAGGAGAGGATGTCGTGTTTCCGCGTCAGTTGTTCAAACACACTGCTCCAACTTCTCGACGGAGGCAATCATCGTACGCAGACTCTTTTGTGCGGCATAAAGGTCAACCAGCCCACCAGTCCACTGTGGACGTACAAGATGGCGGAACGAAGATAACCAGGTACCATGTGGTGAAGCGTATCTTCGTAATACCTCCGGTACCGTACATTGTAGCAATAAGTTCTTGAATAATCTTCCCAAAAGCAATGATACTACATAAGATATGCTGGGGTTTTTTTTTATTGCTTCCATTTGTTTCCAACGTATAAAACTAATAAACTTTATAACAATCCGAATATCCGAAAAGCCCCAACGCTTCAGATATTCGAAGGTATTTATTGATATTGCTTCTCAAGGTTTTCATCAAAACTCGTCATAAAATGATTGGAAATGTAAATTTAACACACGGATGTAGACAGCGTAGAAAATCCTTCCTATTCCATAAAGTGCATAAAATTGTCTGGTAGAGAAAGTCGGAACGACTTCCTTGTGGAACGACGTCTGAGGTGACAATCTTGGAACAAAACGTTTACCAATGATGCCAACAACAAACTTTAGTAAGATCTCTAAGAACTATCTAATTTCACAAGCATATTCAAAGTGGTATAGCGTTACTGTTTGGAGAGGAGTCAACCTGGCGTACCATATCCATATATACAGCAGCTACCGGTTGCCTACCAAATTGGGTATTCCATTTCCATCGATTGCCAAACCCAAATATGGCACTAAATCAACACACTGAACATGTGTTTGCTTCTGTCCGAACGGTGTGATTCAGGTCAGTGTGATGCATCACTTCCATTTGCAGGTGTGCAAATAGGTACAATAAGAATAAATGTGTGACACCACGATTGGTTCATCATTAGCTTAGTTTACGACTAATATTTTACGGCAATTTTTTTTTGCCACTTAAAATGCTTATATTTTTATTATAATCCAAATAATAAAAAAAGAAGCGCCATCCCGAAAATATTTAGGTGGATACCTTATATGTTTCCTCCCTATATCTTTCCTCTTCCACTCCGTATAAGTGTAGTGAACATGGGAAATAAAACTTTCGTTCCCTCCTTTGCATTTTAACCGCCCGATGGTGCTCGTGCACACGTCGTCCCAAATTTCTGTCGGAACACCCGAACCGGGGTCCACAAAGACGGGAAGGGAACAAAGCAAAGGTACAATAAATCAATTAATTAGTGCCTACTAACGCCTCTGACCTACGTAGCAGACAACAGAAAGTGGCAAACGGAATTAATTGAAATTTAAACGCAAACCTGCTGCCTGACATGAAAACCCCCTGAAGAAAAGAAATCCACTCGTCCAATAAAATTACGACATAAAAAAAATACAACCCACTCCGGTGACTCCAATCAGCTTACGGGGGGAGCAGTCGCTATAAAGTTTGGTGATGGATTTATTTTTGGGTTCGTCTGTTTTCGCAGAAATCACCAAGTCCCCCCGTGTGTGTGTGTAATGTTGCACGACTTTTAGACATTGCAAACTCGTTAAAATTTCTATCCAGATAAGCCGGATGCCCGAAAATGGCTGGAAGCGTTCACCAGAAGTCGTCAAACGTTTGCAACCGGGTTTGCGGCGGTGAAAATCTTCCCATCATCTTCCGTTCCCAGCGAAATAAAAACCTTTTTTTTGCGGACATTAAGATCTCAATGAATCTCTGCTTATAATACGCTAGAATAGGTAGGTTCTCTGGATGCTAGAATCTCTCCATGAGTTCATACACTATCAAATACTCCTGGAATCAAAATTCTCCTGAACTGTGCCCATCAGTAGCGGTAATCAAGAGATAAAGTTGATTATATTAATTAAAGTTCGATTAGCAACAGTCCAGTCCGCCAGGTATTGTAGACTTTAGTGTTGGAAACGCACGCAGTAAAAGGGGAAAAAGCCTCAATATCGAACCAATAATCGAATTCCCCCTTCTGGGATTGCCCAGAAGAACACCTCAACATATACCGGGGAGTAAAATCGCCGAGCAAAACCCGCTTGATTTGGGACGAGCTCATGTTTATTTGATTTTATTTACGTTTTTTTCTTCTTTGGTCTAGCATTTCCGTCACCTCATCAGAATGCTGCAGGAAATCGATAGAATTTGGCGACTCGATGGGAAAACGATTGTTGGGTCCGCATCACGAATCCACACGTTAACCGGTTTACTGCGGTTCGTATCATCAGAAAACCAACCACCAAGACGATGCGACTGTCAAACGCGATGTGACAGGTACGGTCGTCGAAACTGATCATTTCATCCATTTCAAAATCTCGACCTCCTCACGGTATGTCCGCTCCACCCCCCAGCGGTGTCCTCTCTCTCCTGCACCTGGAGGAATGGTACTGTTTCGTCTATCATAAATTGCTATCAGCTTCGATTCCCTGTCCTTGCGCTCCCACCTCTTTCACTTTCCAGAGCTACAACAGGTTTCCGGACGCTCCCTCCCCCGTTTGTACGAGTGGCGTGTGTTTATGTAAATTATGCAAACAGCATAAAAATAATGAACAAACCATATCGCTGATATCAGGCTGTATTTTTTGGAAGGATGGCGCACCGTTGGTGCCGTTTGTCGCTTATCTTGTGCAAGAGACGCCGACCTTACGCCGTGTGCTCGGATTTCAGACGGCTTATCTACTACACCCGGAGCATGTTTGACACCTATCGACACTTGAGACATCATGCGAATCGGCTAGCCCGGGTGTGATAACTCGTAAATATAAGCGTCCTGTCAAGGGAAGACGATAAAGTTGTAACCTGATCTCGCGCCACGGCTCTAACGTATTGTACACCTAGCATTAGGCGCTTCTGTTTCAATGGCTCCCACACTAGAGGCACTCAAACGTCTGATCAGCATATATCAAACGTCTTATCAGCATATATCAAACGTCTTATCAGCAAAAGTACAGATAAAATGGGTGTAAAAAGTATTGTTTTATTATTCAAACCAGAGGAAGATGAGTTTCAGGAAGAAACGGTAGACAACGACATTACGGTTCTATTTCTGTCCTCAAAATTCCAGCATCCCCAACTTCCCCCCAGAGATATGTGACATTAAAAAAAAAGAATTAACACTTAACAACCCATATCGCTATCGGACATAATTACCATGACGCGCATCAGTATTGATCACAAGAGAAATTTAGCGTCCAAATTAGTGACGTTCATTAACCGGTGTTGGGGCGAGGGGTCTAATGTCACTCATTACTGAGACTCCTCCTCCTCACATTCGCTCACACCTCTTACCTCCATAAAGAAGGCGCGCGTTCGCGCGTCACCCTATTATACCAAACCGATGGCGGCACAATCGAGACCAATTCGAGAGGTGCAAATCTCCGCCTGGGTACCCCAGGTCCGCCAGCTTCTAGATTTGAACTACGGACTATATACCCACAACACACCCAGGTGCTCGCACGTCTGGCTAGCACGACCACCTGTATCACACCACGCTGAACAGTGCGCGCCCGCAAACGTATGTACAGTATGGTTACGACGATCGTCATTAGCATTAATGACACGCCAATTAAAATAATTCTCACCTCACGCACACGGGGCTCGGCCGGGGCCGAAACCGATATTCACCGCGCGGAATGTACGTTTTCGAGTCTTCTCACCTTATTATTAGTGCTTCTTCTGTATGTCGTGTTGCTTACTGCCACGGCTTCACTGATCCGAGAGAGGATTTCTGGCCCGATCTGGCCAAAGGAAGGAAAAGTGGTACGATTATGAGCTTGGCGCTTAAAACGTGAAGCGAATAATAACCCTCGCCAGCGTTTCCTGTCGTTCTCTGTTACACCGGGGTATATATACATATTTTTTGTTTGTTCACCCTTCGTACGATTGCGACCTCGTTGCATACTGCACACGACTAATGCCTTTACTTGCACACTCACAGAAAAAAAAACCCGCCTGTGGATGGGCGAATGGATCGGTAGGGAAATAATATCGCAATCGATTCCCATCGACCCGATCCGGAATGTGGCTTGAAACGGTTCGGATCTGACGGGTCCTATCATCATGCCGTGTTTGTACGTGCGTGTACAGACAGGTAACGTACACAGCTCAGTCCTCACCGACATGTTCGCGACGCAATGTCGGAAAAGTCTTTTCCATTCATCAAGCTGCTCACTTCCAGCACCCGAAAACTTCTCCCTGTAGCAACGTTTGGTGACAGTTGGGTTTTTTTTGTGTTCTTGTCTTTTCTGTGACTCGTCTAAAGCTTCATTCCCATACATTGCGCTCAATAGTAAACGATTCATCGGATGATTTTTTTTTTGCAGAAAAGGTTTAAAATTTCCCAACAGCAACAGCAACGGTACGGCTGTGTGGTTATGTCGCACCGAGGAAGAAATCACCAATACGTCCGGATTGCGATTGATCGATCGCAAAATGCCGGTCCCGGTTTAAGCATATCACATATACTACCTCCCCTCGTCTCAATCCACCTTTCAGACACACTCCAACACAGTCATAGACACAGTCTTGACCTTTCATGGCAAGCTGGATCCATCATCGGAAAAGCATCAAATGGTTTTAATGGAAAATTTATTTGAATTCCTATCCTCCAACCGGCCAGGAATTTGTGGCGAGGTCGAGACCCGGACGACTCATCCTCTTCCATTTTTTTCTCTCCTGCCGGACGATGCCGGTTAAACGATGCCACTACCCGATTTACCCCTTGAAGATACTCCCCCCTCCCCCTCCCCCCCGGTCCGGGTTTTTGTGGGACAAATTGGAATTTATGTGAGTGGGTCCGTGTTTATGACGATCCGAGCAATTAATATCGATTTATCGTACGATGTGACGCGGGTC
This sequence comes from Anopheles longipalpis, assembly GCA_016170015.1. Classification (NCBI taxonomy): domain Eukaryota; kingdom Metazoa; phylum Arthropoda; class Insecta; order Diptera; family Culicidae; genus Anopheles; species Anopheles longipalpis. The sequence goes on from CM028102.1 coordinate 13,486,849, forward strand.
NAAATCACCAAGTCTCCCCGTGTGTGTGTGTAATGTTGCACGACTTTTAGACATTGCAAACTCGTTAAAATTTCTATCCAGATAAGCCGGATGCCCGAAAATGGCTGGAAGCGTTCACCAGAAGTCGTCAAACGTTTGCAACCGGGTTTGCGGCGGTGAAAATCTTCCCATCGTCTTCCGTTCCCAGCGAAATAAAAACCTTTTTTTGCGGACATTAAGATCTCAATGAATCTCTGCGTAAAATACGCTAGAATAGGTAGGTTCTCTGGATGCTAGAATCTCTCCATGAGTTCATACACTATCAAATACTCCTGAAATCAAAATTCTCCTGAACTGTGCCCATCAGTAGCGGTAATCAAGAGATAAAGTTGATTATATTAATTAAAGTTCGATTAGCAACAGTCCAGTCCGCCAGGTATTGTAGACGTTAGTGTTGGAAACGCACGCAGTAAAAGGGGAAAAAGCCTCAATATCGAACCAATAATCGAATTCCCCCTTCTGGGATTGCCCAGAAGAACACCTCAACATATACCGGGGAGTAAAATCGACGAGCAAAACCCGCTTGATTTGGGACGAGCTCATGTTTATTTGATTTTATTTACAATTTTTTTCTTCTTTGGTCTAGCATTTCCGTCACCTCATCAGAATGCTGCAGGAAATCAATAGAATTTGGCGACCCGATGGGAAAACGATTGTTGGGTCCGCATCATGAATCCACACGGTAACCGGTTTACTGCGGTTCGTATCATCAGAAAACCAACCACCAAGACGATGCGACTGTCAAACGCGATGTGACAGGTACGGTCGTCGAAACTGATCGTCCATTTCAAAATCTCAACCTCCTCACGGTATGTCCGCTCCTCGTGTGTCCCACCTCTCTCCTGCACCTGGAGGAATGGTACTGTTTCGTCTATCATAAATTGCTATCAGCTTCGATTCCCTGTCCTTGCGCTCCCACCTCTTTCACTTTCCAGAGCTACAACAGGTTTCCGGACGCCCCCCCCCCTCCCCCCCGTTTGTACGAGTGGCGTGTGTTTATGTAAATTATGCAAACAGCATAAAAATAATGAACAAACCATATCGCTGATATCAGGCTGTATTTTTTGGAAGGATGGCGCACCGTTGGTGCCGTTTGTCGCTTATCTTGTGCAAGAGACGCCGACCTTACGCCGTGTGCTCGGATTTCAGACGGCTTATCTACTACACCCGGAGCATGTTTGACACCTATCGACACTTGAGACATCATGCGAATCGGCTAGCCCGGGTGTGATAACTCGTAAATATAAGCGTCCTGTCAAGGGAAGACGATAAAGTTGTAACCTGATCTCGCGCCACGGCTCTAACGTATTGTACACCTAGCATTAGGCGCTTCTGTTTCAATGGCTCCCACACTAGAGGCACTCAAACGTCTGATCAGCACATATCAAACGTCTTATCAGCATATATCAAACGTCTTATCAGCAAAAGTACAGATAAAATGGGTGTAAAAAGTATTGTTTTATTATTCAAACCAGAGGAAGATGAGTTTCAGGAAGAAACGGTAGACAACGACATTACTATTCTCTTTCTTGTCCTCAAAATTCCAGCATCCCCAACTTCCCCCCCAGAGATATGTGACATTAAAAAAAAAGAATTAACACTTAACAACCCATATCGCTATCGGACATAATTACCATGACGCGCATCAGTATTGATCACAAGAGAAATTTAGCGTCCAAATTAGTGACGTTCATTAACCGGAGTTATGGGGGGGTCTAATGTCACTCATTACTGAGACTCCTCCTCCTCACATTCGCTCACACCTCTTACCTCCATAAAGAAGGCGCGCGCTCGCGCGTCACCCTATTATACCAAACCGACGGCGGCACAATCGAGACCAATTCGAGAGGTGCAAATCTCCGTCTGGGTCCCCGGTCCGCCAGCTTCTAGATTTGAACTGCGGACTATATACCCACAACACACCCAGGTGCTCGCACGTCTGGCTAGCACGACCACCTGTATCACACCACGCTGAACAGTGCGCGCCCGCAAACGTATGTACAGTATGGTTACGACGATCGTCATTAGCATTAATGACACGCCAATTAAAATAATTCTCACCTCACGCATACGGGGCTCGGCCGGGGCCGAAACCGATATTCACCGCGCGGAATGTACGTTTTCGAGTCTTCTCACCTTATTATTAGTGCTTCTTCTGTCGTGTTACTTACTGGCACGGGCTTCACATGTTTTACCGCGCTGCGTTTGGCGCTTGATCCGAGAGAGGATTTCTGGCCCGATCTGGCCAAAGGAAAAGGAAAAGTGGTACGATTATGAGCTTGGCGCTTAAAACGTGAAGCGAATAATAACCCTCGCCAGCGTTTCCTGTCGTTCTCTGTTGCACACGGGGGGGGGTATATATACATATTTTTTGTTTGATCACCCTTCGTACGATTGCGACCTCGTTGCATACTGCACACGACTAATGCCTTTACTTGCACACTCACAGAAAAAAACCCGCCTGTGGATGGGCGAATGGATCGGTAGGGAAATAATAACGCAATCGATTCCCATCGACCCGATCTGGAATGTGGCTTGAAACGGTTCGGATCTGATGGGTTCTATCATCATGCCGTGTTTGTACGTGCGTGTACAGACAGGTACGTACACAGCTCAGTCCTCACCGACATGTTCGCAACGCAATGTCGGAAAAGTCTTTTCAATTCATCAAGCTGCTCACTTCCAGCACCCGAAAACTTCTCCCTGTACCAACGTTTGGTGACAGTTGGGTTTTTTTTGTCTTCTTGTCTTTTCTGTGGCTCGTCTAAAGCTTCATTCCCATGCATTGCGCTCAATCGTAAACGTTCATCGGATGATTTTTTTTTTTGCAGAAAAGGTTTCAAATTTCCCAACAGCAACGGTAGGGCTGTGTGGTTATGTCGCACCGGGGAAGAAATCACCAATACGTCCGGATTGCGATTGATCGATCGCAAAATGCCGGTCCCGGTTTAAGCATATCACATATACTACCTCCCCTCGTCTCAATCCACCATTCAGACACACTCCAACACAGGCATAGACACAGTCTTGACCTTTCATGGCAAGCTGGATCCATCATCGGAAAAGCATCAAATGGTTTTAATGGAAAATTTATTTGAATTCCTATCCTCCAACCGGCCAGGAATTTGTGGCGAGGTCGAGACCCGGACGACTCATCCTCTTCCATTTTTTTTTCTCTCCTGCCGGACGATGCCGGTTAAACGATGCCACTACCCGATTTACCCCTTGAAGATACTCCCCCCTCCCCCCCGGTCCGGGTTTTTGTGGGACAAATTGGAATTTATGTGAGTGGGTCCGTGTTTATGACGATCCGAGCAATTAATATCGATTTATCGTACGATGTGACGCGGGTCGGCAAACGGAAAGATTTGCTGCCCGCAAAAACCCCGGTGTGGGTTTAGGGATTCGTTGGCGGAGAGGGGGGGGGGGGGGGAAGATTTTATCTACAAGTATGTTCCAAAAGTGGTATGCCTACGTTGCAGTAATCTTGAGCTAGCAGCTTGTTTTAATGGTATTTGATCAATTAATCGGATTTGAGACGAGCGAAAAGATCGGAATTAATTTAGATTGATGATGATGTACATTGGACACAACTTGGAACGATACTTGGGGACGTTTTTGGGCTACATTCACCCACCCACAAACACAGTGCACTTCCGAAAGGTACTTCACTTGCTTGAGCTTTTCCCAAGTGCATGAAGTACTGCGCGTAGGATGGCCGACGTCGATGTTACTCAACCCAATCCATACCGAGCACAAGATCGTTACCTAATGGTCAAACTACTTCAAAACTTTCCCACACCATGTCCCCCAGCTCGTGAACTCCATTGATGACGATTTTTATCACCTTGCTTTTAGTGTTTTTTCGCCTCGTAAATCTCGAACTAGCAATCCGAACTCCGAAGGTCGAACCCTAAAACATTGTAACGCCTCGTAACAGTTCGCCGTGTTGGTCATCTTGCACAAGTGCCATGAAAAAAGGCGGGGGGAGGTGCAAACCCTTACGTACAATTGTACTTCCTTGGACGCTACACGAGCGAATGGACGCTCTTACATACTTCGAAACCAACCCCAAAAAAACAGTGTTGTTTGGTGCCAAACCGCACGAGTAACGAGTTGTAATGTGGAATGGGAAGAAGACTTCGCTCGACCAACCGCTCAACGTCAGCGATCCTGAAGGGAAGACATCCTGGGAAGACCACCGTTCGGTTTTTGTGGATCGCCAGCAATCAAGGAAGCGCAAAGACAAATAAACGCACCGGTAAAGTCGTTAGCATTTAGCAATGTGCAATGATTTATGACGTTGTTTATCGACGACTTTGGTGCTGGGTTACTTGGGAACGGTGATCAGTAGCGCCACACACCAACGGCGCAGCACACGCGGCGTGGCGGAAGTGTGTAGGCATCGGCGGCATCAGATCTAAGCGAGTGATCCAGAGCGTTTGGCAATCGCGTAAATAAACACGGCGACCGGATAGAACGGTAACATAAGCCGTCACACCACATCTGGATTCCCCTCTTTTTGTTGAGAGGAGGAACCAGGGAGGGACTGCCTGTGGTGAGCTGGTGTGATTCCGCACGATCCCTTCCGCACTCCAGCAACTCCATTGCCCAAAAACCGTGATGCTCCCTCTTCCCTCCGAAACAAGCTGAAACAAACTCTGTTGCTGTGAACCGCTGTGCAGTATATGCGCCACTGTCATCAACGCCTCTCACTGTGCCGTTCTGGTTACGACTGCATAAAATCGTCATACCGCACCGGCCCAACCAACGATACTCGCCACGATCTGTGCGCGCATTCGAGCCTGATTACAATAAAATTATAATAAATTACCAGTAATGGCGATCATTACCAGCGGTACCACCATTATGGTTGCTATTATGAGCGCAATAATATTGCATGCTTTGTTTTCTGCCTCTTCTGCCGCACTTCGGGGTTCTCCGGATTCCCACACCTGGGTGTAAAGCCCGCGCCCAACCGCCTGCAAGTACGCGCCTGGTGGAGGTCTACCTACACATACCCGGAGCGAGATAACGACGCAGCGTTTTGACTTTTGAGACGATCGCACACGAGGTTAAATGGTTATCCAGAAGAAGGACCATTCGTGTGGAATGCGTGGTACGTACATGGAGCAGGCGTGGAGATGGGCGTTTTTTGTTCACTAGATGGTGGAGATGAGTTTCAAAACAAACTACAACTAAGCAAAACCGATTAGTGATCTCAGTAATCTTGAAGATCTTGATGCTAGATGATGAGCGGCATCGAAATCGGAGCACCTGGGAATAACCCGTCACTTTCACCAAATCTTCAAAATGTCTGAGAAGAGAGTTCGAAACACACTGCCCAACATTCAACCTAACCTCAACCTTAAAGCTCACCAGCATCATTTCGCACGGCGATCTCAACTCGACGGCGATCATCTGAAGTTCATCCCGAAAGAATATCTCTTGGTCGAAAATTGAACGGAAGCGACAGCGTGGGTTGGTTAGGTTGTCACGAGTTCTTCCAAACGAGTTCACTTTCACTCAAATGCGCTGCTGCTTAAAAAACGCACCAATGACGATAACGCTAGCCCGCTGAGCATTAAATCCCGTCAAGTGCTGAAGGCGCATCGTCAAAACCTGTACCCGGTGTCTATACTTTTTGGCAGTGGCCCGAGTGCCAAGAAAGAAAGAAGGATGAACCGCAATTTAGGTCAGAAGCGTGACCGAAGGCTATCCGGAAGGATGCGATTGGACGTCATTTTCGGAGATGGAGGAAAAAAAAAGAGTGAAGCTTTGTTCACCGTGGGAACGGCTAAGACGTTTGGATGCCTTTCGAAACCCTACCTTCGGCGGCCAAGTAAACGAACAGAGGCGGTGTGAAATGTGCGTTCATCAAACAGCGCCACCATCTGTTAAACAACTGTGCCGGAACTGTTATTGATATGTACTCACAGCAGATGCTTGCTAATTCTTCGCCGACACGTTCCGTCGACAGCTTCCGAACAGTCGGTTTCGGATGGCTTGTAATAATAAGTAGCATCTCATCAGCATCTTCACCTATCGTGTAAATAGACGATACCGCACTGCAACGCCTGTTAACCTTCGAGTGTCGTGTGTCTGTTCCTTGGGTATAGCGTGATAAATTCTGAAACTCCTATACTTATCAACCGCGAGCGACTTCCAAGGTAATGGCAGATCTAACATTAGAACTACTTTTTGCAAACTTGGCAAAAGCAAAACATTCCTCAAATGATCTCATTTCTTCCGAAGGGTTGCATTTGTATCGCTTCCGAGCCGCGCAGTAGAAGATCTCGTCTTTGCACATGATGAAGATTGTTTATTTGGATAGCTTATTGACAGCGATCACTTAATTAGCACCCGTTAAGTACACTAGGCAATAGGGGATTTTCGTTTCGTTTTTTTTACACCCCAACAACACGCACAGTTTCCAGTAGCGGTTCAGTGGCGTCAGCAGCATGAATCACAAAACGCGCAGAAAACGAAAAAACCTTAACTGTCAATAAATCAGATTGTTTGTTTACAAGCTCAGCTAAAATTTTTATCGGCGGAATGGTATTCGCATTTGCATGTGAGTGGCTCCATTCTTGGAACGGTTATTTTTATCATATAGTGCAGAAAAGATACTGAAATAGACAAAACATACGGAAATCAGGACAATGCAAGTAAGCGTCGAAGCGATAAAATCGAGCACTGACATTGAACAAACAATGGCTGTATCTATATATCTTGGCTGTACCGACGACAATCACCAGCGATAATTGATCAAAACTGCTTTATCATCCGTTTGACGATTTGTTGTTTAGCAATGTGAAATACAACCCATTCCTGATCACATTCCATGTCACATCATTGGGTAGATAAAAATTGCATCCACTATCTTACGACCGGATGCGAACGGTCGTTAAACGGTGATCTACTGCTAGTACACGTTTTTTGAACTCCGCTGCTATGTTATGAATGGTTACCATCTGCCCTGAGTCAACGCGACACAGCTGTAAACAAAAAGCAAAGGAACCCCATCATCTTCATCTTTTGCTGCTTCTCTCATTCCTCTCGGAAGTAACGCGGAACGCCCAAAAAAACGACGTAAAGTCGAAGAACAACCGCAACCGCTGATGAAGCTCCAGCACTTGTGGAGCTTGTGGAGGACGAACCGGTGGCTATTAAAATCAATCAATGTTGACCATGCGCGGCCCGCTTTGGTGCACAAAGTAATACGGCCGAGAGGCTAAAGTCACCGCAATACCCGCCATAAGCAAGTAACGTCACTAATTACATAAGCACACACCTTTCTTGGGATGAAAGGGGTACAGCAACAACAACAAAAAACAACAAGACATTCGATGCGAATGGAGGGAAAGCTGCGAGAATGAAGATGCAATCGAATTATAATCATTCCTCAAATTACCGAGTGCCTTTTACCGTTTCCCTTTCATAGTACTTGGGGCTTAGCGTCCGGTGGCGCTTCAAGATGGCGCTGCAAGCGAAAGAAAGTAAGGTGTTCGCTGCTTAAGTTGGTGAGATTGTGAGATTGTGGAGTTCCACCTTTCGGTGATGTGAGCTCTGCTATAGTAGGAGGTAGCTGAGATATAGCACAGCTGTTTGGTAAGTAACGAGCACTTGGGAGTTTGATTTGATTGGAACACCCAGACCAGTGAGGAGCGGGACTTCAATTTTCCTGAGAATGCAATTTCTACAAACGAAGGTAAACAAGCAGTCTAATCTATCAAAACCCTATTTCAGCGCCAAAAAAAAACTCCCTAACAAGATGGAGACCTTGTACCCAACTCAACGTCCATCGCCAGTTTTGATGCAATCGTCAGTGCGAGATGCGTCAGTTAATGGTTTTTTATTGAAATGCCACAGTTTCTTCGTGCCAGCTTCGTTTGCTTGTTTAGAGAAATTCCAATTCCAAACGCCGCCGATTCGAGGCCATCCATGGACGTGTTTGTTTCGTTTGCCGGTAGTATCGATTTACCCATCATTGGAAACGATCGAATGTATCATCACACAGCGACATGGGCGCGTTTTTTCGAGTTCCATTTTTACGATCACTATCAATTTGTCCAACTCCCCGCCTTTCGCCGTCCGTGCCGTGAATGGAACCCGAGCCTAACCGGGGACAGTTTCGAGTAGCCAGTTCAGTTTCATCGCTTCTTCAACTACAAAACCTTTCATACCTTAATCCGTTAGAAATTTCGATCCCGAAACGGCAACAGAAACGGATTGATACGTCGTCTCCCGTTCTCGATCTTCTTAAATTCACACTCTCTTTCGTGGACGCCTCACTATAAGGCGTCCAAATATTAAACGTGTAAGCTTTATTACTGGGCGGCCTAGCGGGGTAGCAGGAAGCTAAAACTAATCTCCCCAGACCACCTACCACACACGTTAACCTCACAATTAGCTTCCCTTCCGATCACCGGCGGTGGTGATGGATTTTAAATTTATGCCAAAAAAAAAAAACAAATGTGTTTCATAGCACCAATCCATCTTGCTGATGGATCGTTTCAATCAATCGCCATATTTTATTGTATTTTTAATGGAACAGCATTTTGGTCCCCCCCCCCTCTTCCGAAGATTGAAGATTAGCTCTATCGCTTTACAACGCCATTATTTTGCGTTGTTTCAATTTGGCACGGGATCGTTCTTTGTAAACAACTCACCAGAACTTTCCCGACATTAAAACTGTCATATCGCCCATCATCGAACACAGTGAAGACCACCTACACGTTCGAGCAGGCTCGATCTGCTCGATTTGAGGTAGCCACTAATATACCGCACCCACGAAAAGAAAAGAAAAACAGCCTTAAATCGCATCACAATGCAGACATAAATGCAGATAATACGACCCATGAGCACTGTGCCCATAATCTCTCTGCCCGATGACTGACGTTCGATGGGTGGATACTTAGTGGCGGATGTAGCGTTTACGACTCAACCTTCAACGATCGGGTTTAACGACTCGGTTCGTAAGAGTTAACGATCGCGACCGTTCGTAAGATGGTGGCTAGCGACCCATCGACGTTGGGGTAATGATAATTCCGTACAGAAATTGATTGCACGTTAACGGGCGGGTATCGTAATTTATAAATGTACTTTAGGTTCGCCCCATAGCTGTAATGCCCGGTTCCTGCAGGAGCATTTCCAGCAAACAGAAATCCCCGTACGTGCGGTAATGATCGTGAATCATTAAATCGGGTAACGTTTAGGATTAAGTATTTAAATAAAAACATAATTATGAACAGTGCCAACGGCACTGCTGCACGACGTAAAACTCCTTGAAGATACCATATCTTCATAGTAACACTACGTCCATTCATAAAAAACTGGTTGACAACTTTTGCCCTAAATATTACTACATCCATCAGGTTTTAGACATCAGTTATTTCGAAGATGCAGTACAACTTTTTTTTGTTGGCAAGATCTAGCTACACCTTCAACACCTTCAATTCCTTGCAATAGCAGAAACACTGAGCAGTGTTGCTCAACCTTACGGCACATACCACACTGAAGGGAGCTGCACATTTGCTACCTTAATTAGACATGAAGATATTCGGTTACACGATTGATCTTTTCCGCCTGATTTCGCAAAACCATCTGTTGATGTTTGCTGCGAAGGTGTTGCTACCCATTTGCCTTATTATCTTTATTACCTTCGCACGGTGGTTGCAAACACATCAGCACATGAGGCAGAGCGACGCCACTACGCCAATGGTACGATTTGTTTCAACAAGTGGCATCGGTATGAAATGGCATTAGGTACTTGGCGCACAGAAAGCTTTACAAAACCTGGCCCAAGATCTCTCGGCAGTGGTGGTAGAATAACGCGGTTTAGCGTAACGCATTCATCTATCTTCTTCACGTTAACACAACACAAAACCCCTTTTTGACATGCTCTCTCTCCATAATCCGTTGCATTAAAGTTAAGGGTAATGTTTTATTCCTCGCCAAATGGATTCTCTGGAACGCGCAGATTAGCAAGTCGCCAATACGTCCAAAAAACCGGTGTCCCACGGGTGCATCCACTCGCGGCACAAATCCAGCAGAGCGTACCCGATACACACCATGGTTTTGCATAAAATTGCCATCATAAATCTTCATTCGAAGGTAATTTAGTCATCATAAACGTCAACCATGTTAAGCCAATGTCACTCAGTGTGGGGTACCCGCGTACGGTGGGTAAGCGAATCGTTTCCCCTTGGTCAGCATCTACACCTGCACTGGCCATGCCTGAGACGCGAAAAACAAGATCAACTGGCGATGGGTCTGCGGTATCTTTTTCGATATGTTACGTACGGATTCAGTGGACGCTCACCCACTCGGTGTGTCGTCTTCACCGATACGGCAGACTATCGCATTAGCAACCGTAACGATTACATGCAATTTGCTGCACTTTGCCAGCACCCCGGTTGAAGATGAATGTCTTATGGGTGGTTCAAGTATTACGTAACGCAGAAATTGGTATTTTTTTACCTCTTTTCTCCCTGCAAGGAAATGCAAGGGTATGTAGAGGCATGGAAAACTTGGGAAAATGGCGGGCAAACTCATGTTAAAACCAGGATCTTTGGAGTATATGTGTAGTCTGACATTAGTTGCGGCGATATCAAATTATTTCCGTCTCGTACTGACTTGCACCGCAGAGATCTTGATCTCTGAGCGCTAGATCGGCCGTGGAAGTAAGAAACCATTTCCAACGCTCACCATTTTAGCGAACATATGCCCTCGCGTTCTTATTGGGCAAGGATGGCAAGGACTTATTAGTGTTGTGTTCGTATTTTCATGCCATAAATGTGACTTTTTTGACAGACCTAACACCATGTTTCTTGGATGCCTTGTTGGGCCTACACATATTCTTACAAAATGAGCATTTTTTGCTTTACAGAAAGTGAGTGTGGACTCTTCCGTGGATGTTCTCTTGGTGTCAAAGAATCGTTTTTGATGCTTTTTACCGGACGATCATGAGGAAAACAACGAAAGGAAAGAGACGAACATTACTTTACTTTTTATCCTTCTTACTCACACTAACGATCATGTGTTCCATAGCTGGCATTTTTCAAGAATATATTAAAAATCCTGAATTTTTGTTACGTAACACAATTTTGAACCTACCTCCCTCCCCTCTCACTCCGCTCTGTGTAACAAATCGTAACGCTGGCAGTAACGCATCTTCCCTCTTCCAAGTGTTACGTAATATTTGAATGATCCCTTACTTAAAACGAAACGCGAGCGAAGTAGCAAACGTTATACGTATAACCAATTCCGTGCACGCCTACAATCGTACCGATGCTGCGAAATGATTAAAAGTGTACGTCGTGCAAAGAGTTAACACCCGGTACGATAGGTTGCGGATGAAGCTTTCGTATTACCCTGTAGACATTTGCTGTAAAGCAAGCAAGGACGAGCAGCTTCGCTTAGGCGCGATCCATTTAAACAATGAGCTTATTTATGTAGACTGTGAAGTGTATGTTATATCTGATAACATTCAACATCCGCCAAACACCACCTAGACAGATCACTGTCAGCCGAAAGTGACAAGCGGAGGCATTAACACGCCAGCCTAGGACACGTGCTCAAGAAATTTGGTTTTTATTTACCATCATCCAAAAACATTCAAACAGGGAAAACACAAGCGGGAAGTTCTGGGTGGAATGGCTTTTCGTAAATAAATACCATCCAACCCTCACGGCTCACGGCTGCCATTCATTGCTCACGCACGGATGAAGAGTTATCGTTTTGAAGAAAGAAAAAAAAACCCCTTTTTCTAATTTCTTCAACCGTTACACGGATGTCCTCAGATATATTGGGACGGCGTGCACACGATGCTCCAGACGAGCGTCTCGGATGTAGACGAAAGGAGTACATCGGAGCACCGTACACACAATACGATGCACTGTGTGAAAGGGAGGGAATTTTTGAAAATAAAAGTACGCAGTTGCTGCAAACGCCTCGCTTGTACTTTCTTACAGCGCCCAACGCTTCCAATCGCTTCCACCGCCCGTGTAAGATCCGGAGCGACCATCGCGAGGGGCATAAATCTTGTGGCAATAAATTAACTGCTCGAGCAACGAATTTGTTAAGCCAACCGGATTAGAGTCGTTGGGTAAACATCCCTGAACTAGGATAAAGATAGATACCGTACGTACTGTCGCACCAGATAGATAGCGGCAACAAACCCGCTCGCACCGCCCGGGTGCGGACTCCTCCAATGTACCGGGGGAAGGAGGGAGGAAAACGCACGGAAACAAACACGGAATCGAAACGCTAATGTTGCTGGTGGTCAAGAACGTAACCTAAACCCGTTTGCAAACATTCCAGCCATCGGAGAGAGAGAGAGAGAAAGAAAAAAAGGGTTTGCCCGAGCGCTCCTAAGCGGTTACTAATTGATTTGAACCCCGCCGAAAACAAAAAAAAAACTGTGTATACAATTTCTCCAAACAAATGCCGCAAACGCGTGACGTCCACGCGGGAGACACGGTAGCATGTTTTGAGTGTCATTTGTCAGTGGTCTTAATGCGTGGACCGCTCCGAGCATGCATTAAGGTAGCATTAAACGTATGGAAATTATTATTCGGGAGGAGGAAGGGAGGGGTGGGGGGAAGGGAACGAAACCACTCCAAAGAAATCATCCCAATTGGGGACTTTTCCTCCCCTTTCCATTCCGACTTTATACACCGCATTAGCAAGTTTTAGTGTTTGTTTTTTCCTTGGGACTTTCATCAACTTAAACTACCCGCCAGATGGCGCATCCTCTTATCTGTCCTCTTAATTGTATTGACCTCAGTCTTCTTTAATACCCCACCCCACCTTTGGCACAGCCCTTTAGCCGATCGAATATTTCGGAATGTTTATTCCCCTCCTCCTCTTTCCCAATTCCCCCCCCCCCCTTTTCCTACCCAAAATTTCTTCCCTTCACAACGGACGGTGAATGTATGTTTTCCCAAAAACTGCTTTAATGCACGTAGAAAACCGCACCGCTTTTACGCTTTGCCAGCACAATTTATCGGAACCGGGGCCCAAAAGACTAATGAGTCATCCTTCATCCGTTTGACAGATGTTTTTGGTGCGCTTTAAATGTGTAAAGATCTACCAGAGGGAAAGAAAAGGTTTTTCCCTCCACCCCCCCGGAACCCCTCGTATCCGTAACTCACACCACATCACCGAAAAGAGACGGACGGAAGGAAAGTTTTGGGTTGCCCTTTAGCGAAACACGCGATAT